>JALDNG010004127.1:0-74452 GCA_024349245.1 Neodontobutis hainanensis | reverse complement strand
CTGTACAACTGCACCTCTACTGCCTGTTCTAAAGCATGTCTAGAGTGTTTTCTACTACTCATATAGAGTCTGTTCTAATGCTCATCTACAGTCTGAACTACTGCACCTCTACAGTCTGTTCTAAAGCTCATCTACAGTCTAAAGCCAATCTAGAGTCTGTACTACTGCTGCTCTAAAGTCTGTTCAACTGCACGTCTACAGTCTGGTCTACTGCACATCTACAGTTTGTTTTAATGCTCGTCTACAGTCTGTACTACTGAGCCTCTACAGTCTCTTCTAAAGCATGTCTACAGTCTTTTCTAATAGTCATGTACAGTCTGTTCTAATCCTCGTGTAAAGTTTCAACTACTGCAACTCTTCAGTCTATTCTTCTGCACCTCGTCAGTCTGTTCTACTGCACATCTACAGTCTATTCTAATGGACATCTACTGTATGTTCTAATGAAAGTCTACAGTCTGTACAACTGCTCATCTACAGTCTGTTCTACTGCACGTTTACAGTCTGTTCTAATACAAGTCTACAGTCTCTACTACTGCTCATTTACAGTCTGTTCTACTACACATCTACAGTCTCTACTACTGCACTTCTAAAGTCTGTTCTAATGCACATCTACACTCTCTTCTAATGCAAGTCTACAGTCTGTACTACTGCTCATCTACAGTCTGTTCTAATGCTTGTCCACAGTCTATTCTTATGCAGGTCTTAAGTCTTTACTACTGCACATCTACAGTCTGTTCTAATGGACGCCTACATTCTGTTCTAATGCTCATCTACAGTCTGTTCTATTGTACGTCTACAGTCTTTTCTACTGCACATCAACAGTCTGTTCTAATGCTCGCCTACAGTCTGTACAACTGCACCTTTACAGTTTGTTCTACTGCATGTCTACAGTCTGATCTAATCCCATTTTACAGTCTGTACTATTGCTCTACTGCACTCTATTCTACTGCACGTCTACAGTCATTTTTACTGCACATCTACAATCTCTTCTAATTGTCAGTCTGTTCTACAATCTACAGTCTTTACTAATTCTGCACTGAAGTCTGTTCAACTGCACGCCTACAGTCTGTTCAACTGCACCTCTACAGTCACTACTGCACTTCTACAGTCTGTTCTAATGCTCGTCTACAGTCTGTATTACTGCACCTCTACAGTCTGTTATAAATGCATGTCTACAGTGTTTTCTAAAACTCATATACAGTCTGTTCATTTGCTCATCTACAGTCTGTACTACTGCAGCTCTAGAGTCTATTCTATTGCACATTGTCAGTTTGTTCTACGGACGTTTACAGTCATTTCTATTGCTCGTTTACAGTCTGTTCTAAGGTAATTCTAGAGTCTGTACTACTGCTGCTCTGATTTCTGTTCACCTGCACGTCTACAGTCTGTTTTACTGCAAATCTACAATCTGTTCTAATTGTCAGTCTGTTCTACTGGACGTTTACAGTCTGTTCTAAAGCTCATCTACAGTCTGTTCTAAAGCCAATCTAGAGTCTGTACTACTGCTGCTCTGACATCTGTTCAAATGCACATCTATAGTCTGTTCAACTGCACATCTACAGTCTGTTTTACTGCACATCTACAGTCTGTTCTAATGCACATCTACAGTCTTTTCTAATGCAAGTCTACAGTCTGTACTACTGCTCATCTACAGTCTGTTCTATTGCACGTCTACAGTCTGTTCTGATAAACGTCTACAGTCTGTTCTACTACACATCTACAGTCTGTACAACTGCACCTCTGTCTGTGGCCTCTGACTCCTGTGGTCTCTTTGTCTCCTCTGCCTCCTCTAGTCACTCTGTGGCCTCTGCCTCCTCTGGACTCTCTGCCTCCTCTGGTCTCTCTGTGGCCTCTGCCTCCTCTGGTCTCTCTGCCTCCGCTGCTCTAACTGCCTCTTCTGGTCTCTCTGTCGCCGCTGCCTCCTCTGGTCTCTCTGTGGCATTTGCCTTTTCTGGTCTCTCTGCCTCCTCTGCCTCCTCTGGTCTCTCTGTGTCCTCTGCCTCCTCTGGTCTTTTGTGGCCTCTGCCTCCTCTGGTCTCTCTTTGGCCTCTACCTCCTCTAGCCTCTCTGTGGCCTCTGCCTACTCTGGACTCTCTATTCCTCTATCTCCTCTGGTCTGTCTGTGGCCTCTGTCTCCTTTGGTCTCTCTGCCTCCTCTGCATCCTCTCGTCTCTCTGCCTCTGGGCTCTCTGTCTTTCTGCCTCCTCTGAACTTTTGGTGGCCTCTTCCCCTCTGGTCTAACTGTGGCCTCTTCCTCTTCTGCTCTCTCTATCTCCTATGCCTCCTCTCGTCTCTCTGTGGCCTCTGCCTCCTCTGGTCTCTCTGTGGCCTCTGCCTTCTCTTGACTCTCTGCCTCCTCTGACCCCTCTAGTCTCTCTGCCTCCACTGCTCTCTTTTTGCCTCTGCTTCCTCTAGTCACTCTGTGGCCTCTGCCTCCTCTGGACTCTCTGCCTCATATGGTCTCTTTGTGGCCTCTGCCTCCTCTGGTCTCTCTGCCTCCGCTGCTCTAACTGCCTCCTCTGGTCTCTCTGTGGCCTCTGCCTCCTCTGGTCTTTCTATGGCATCTGCCTCCTCTGGTCTCTCTGTGGCCTATACCTCCTCTGGCCTCTCTGTGGCCTCTGCCTCCTCTGGACTCTCTGCCTCCTCTGGTCTTTTGTGGCCTCTGCCTCCTCTGGTCTTTCTGCCTCCTCTGCTCCCTCTGCTCTCTGCCTCCACTGGTCTCTCAATTGCCTCTGCCTCCTCTGGTCACTCTGTGGCCTCTGCCTCCTCTGGTCTCTTTGTCTCCTCTGCCTCCTCTAGTCACTCTGTGGCCTCTTCCTCCTCTGGTCTCTCTGTCTCCTCTGCCTCCTCTCCTCTAACTGCCTCGTCTGGTCTCTCTGCCTCCTCTGCTTCCTTTCGTCTCTCTGTGGCCTCTGCCTTTTCTGGTCTCTCTGCCTCTTCTGGTCTCTCTGTGACCTCTGCCTCTTCTGGTCTCTCTGTGGCCTCTGCCTCCTCTGGACTCTCTGTCTCCTCTGGTCTTTCTGTGGCCTCTGCCTCCTCTAGTCTCTCTGCCTCCCCTGCTTCCTCTCCTCTCTCTGTCTCCTCTGCCTCCTCTAGTCTCTCTGCCTCCCCTGCTTCCTCTGGTCTCTCTGTGGCCTCTGCCTCCTCTGGTCTTTTTGTCTCCTCTGCCTCCTCTAGTCACTGTGTGGCCTCTGCCTCCTCTGCTTTAACTTCCTCCTCTGGTCTCTCTGTCTCTCTGCATCATCTGGTCTCTCTGTGGCCTCTGCCTCCTCTGGTCTCTCTGCCTCCTTTGCCTCCACTGGTCTCTCTATTGCCTCTGCCTCCTATGGTCTCTCTGTGGCCTCTGCCTTCTCTGCTCTCTCTCTGGCCGCTGCCTCCACTGGTCTCTCTGTGGCATCTGCCTTTTCTGGTCTTTCTGCCTCCTCTGCCTCCTCTGGTCTCTCTGTGACCTCTGCCTCTTCTAGTCTTTCTGTGGCCTCTGCCTCCTCTAGACTCTCTGCCTCCCCTGCTTCCTCTCGTCTCTCTGTCTCGTCTGCCTCCTCTGGTCTCTCTGCCTCCTCTGCCTCCTCTGGTCTCTCTGTGGCCTCTGCCTCCTCTGGTCTCTCTGTGGCCTCTGTCTTCTCTTGTCTCTCTGCCTCCTCTGCCCCTCTGGTCTCTCTTTTCTACTGGTCTCTCTATTGCCTGTGCCTCCTCTGGTCTCTCTGTTGCCTCTGCCTCCTCTGGTCTCTCTGCCTCCTCTGCTTCCTCTCGTCTCTATGTGACCTCTGCCTCCCTTGCTCTCTCTGTCTCCCCTGCCTCCACTGGTCTCTCTTCCTTCTCTGCCTCCTCTGATCTCTCTACCCCCACTGGTCTCTCTGTGACCTCTGCAATCCTCTAGTCACTCTGTGGCTTCTGCCTCCTCTCTGTGGCCGCTGCCTTGTCTTGTCTGTCTGTCTCCTATGCCTCCACTGGTCTCTCAGTGGCCTTTGACTCCACTAGTCTCTCTGTGGCCTCTGCCTCCTCTGCTCTCTCTCTGGCCTCTACCTCCACTAGTCTCTCTGACTTATCTGTCTCCTCTAGTCTCTTTGTCGCCTCTTCCTCCTCTGGTCTCTCTGTGGCCTCTGCCTCCTCTGGTCTCTCTGCCTCCACTGGTCTCTTTATTGCCTCTGCCTCCTCTCGTCTCTCTGTGGCCTCTGCCTCCTCTGGTCTCTTTGTCTCCTCTGCCTCCTCTAGTCACTCTGTGGCTTCTGCCTCCTCTGGTCTCTTTGTGTCCTCTGCCTTCTCTGGTCTCTCTGCCTCCTCTGGTCACTCTGCTGCCGCTGGCTCCTCTGGTCTCTCTGTGGAATCTGCCTTTTCTGGTCTCTCTGGCACCTATCGTTCTCTAATCACTCCGCCTCCTTTGGTCTCTCTGTATTTCTTCCTTCTCTGAACTCTCGGTGGCCTCTGCCTCCTGTGGCCTCTCTGCCCCGTTGCCTCCTCTGGTCTCTCTGTCTCCTCTGCCTCCACTGGTCTCTCTATTGCCTCTGCTTCCTTTGGTCTCTCTGTGGCCTCTGCCTCCTCTGGTCTCTCTGCCTTTTCTGCTTCCTCTCGCCTCTCTGTGGCCTCAGCCTCCTCTGGTCTCTCTGTGGCCTCTGCCTTCTCTGGTCTCTCTCTGGCCGCTGCCTACTCTGGTCTCTCTGAGGCATCTGCCTTTTCTGGTCTCTCTGCCTCTTCTGCCTCTCCTGGTCTCTCTGTGGCCTCTGTCTCCTCTAGACTCTCCTTGCCTCCCTGGTCTTTCTGTGGCCTCTGCCTCCTCTGGTCTCTCTGCCTCCTCTGCTTTCTACCTCCACTGGTCTCTCTGTGACCTCTGCAATCCTCTCATCTCTCTGTGGCCTCTGCCTCTTCTGGTCTCTCTGTGGCCTCTGCATCCTCTCGTCTCTCTGACTCCTCTTGCCTCTCTGTCTTTCTGCCTCCTCTGAACTCTCGGTGGCCTCTGAACTCTCGGTGGCCTCTGCCTCTGCCTCTCACTGTGGGCTCTGCCTCCTCTGTCTCTCTGTGGCCTCTGCCTCCTCTGGTCTCTCTGTGGCCTCTGCCTCCTCTGGTCTCTCTGTGGCCGCTGCATTCTCTTGTCTGTCTGCCTCCTATGCCCTCCGGTCTCTCTGTCTCCACTGGTCTCTCTCTTGCCTCTGCTTCCGCTCGCCTCTCTGTGGCCTCTGCCTCCTCTGGTCTCTCTGTCTCCTCTGCCTCCTCTGGTCTCTCTGTGGCCTCTGCCTCCTCTGGTCTGTCTGTGTCCTCTGCCTCCTCTGCCTCCTTTGGTCTCTCTGAGGCATCTGCCTCCTCTGGTCTCTCTGAGGCATCTGCCTTTTCTGGTCTCTCTGTCTCCTTTGCCTCTTCTGGTGTCTCTTTCTCCTCAAACTCCTCTGGTCTCTCTGCCTCCTCTAACTCCTCTGGTGTCTCTATGGCCTCTGCCTCCTCTGCTCTCTCTGTGGCCTCTGCCTTCCCTTGTCTCTCTGCCTCCTCTGTCCTCTGGTCTCTGTGCCTCCACTGCTCTCTCTATTGCCTCTGCCTCCTCTGGTCTCTTGGTCTCCTCTGCCTCCTCTAGTCACTCTGTGTCTCTGCCTCATCTGGTCTCTCTGCCTCCTCTGCCTCCTCTGCCTCCTCTGCTCTAACTGCCTCCTCTGGTCTCTCTTTCTCTGCCTACTCTGGTCTCTCTGGCCTCGGCCTCCTCTGGTCTCTCTATGGGCTCTGCCTCCTCTGGTCTCTCTGTCTCCTCTGGCTCCACTGGTCTCTCTGCCTTCTCTGCCTCCTCTGCTCTTTTGCCTCCTCTGGTCTGTCTGTGTCCTCTGCCTCCTCTGGTCTCTCTGTGGCCTCTGCCTCCTGTGGCCTCTCTGCCCGTTGCCTCCTCTGGTCCTCTGTCTCCTCTGCCTCCACTGGTCTCTCTGCCTTCTCTGCCACCTCTGCTCTCTCTACCTCCACTGGTCTCTCTGTGACCTCTGCAATCCTCTGGTCTCTCTGTAGCCTATGCCTATCCTAGATTCTCTGTGGCCTCTGCCTCCTCTTGTCTCTCTGTGTCTTCTGCCTCCTCGGGTCTCTTTGTCCACTCTGCCTCCTCTAGTCAGTCTGTGGCCTCTGCCTCCTCTGGTCTCTCTCCTCCTCTGCCTCCTCTGCTCTAACTGCCTCCTCTTGTCTCTCTGTCTCTCTGCCTCCTCTGGTCTCTCTGTGGCCTCAGCCTCCTCTGGTCTCTCTGTGGCCTCTGCCTTCTCTGGTCTCTCTCTGGCCGCTGCCTACTCTGGTCTCTCTGAGGCATCTGCCTTTTCTGGTCTTTCTGCCTCCTCTGCCTCCCCTGGTCTCTCTGTGGCCTCTGCCTCCTCAAGACTCTCTTTGCCTCCTGGTCTTTCTGTGGCCTCTGCCTCCTCTGGTCTCTCTGCCTCCTCTGCTTCCTCTGGTCTCTCTGTGGCCTCTGCCTCCTCTGGTCTCTCTGTCTCCTCTGCCTCCTCTAGTCTCTCTGTGGCCTCTGCCTCCTCTGGTCTGTCTGTGTCCTCTGCCTCCTCTCGTCTCTCTGTGGCCGCTACCTCCTCTGGTCTCTCTGTGACCTCTGCAATCCTCTAGTCTCTCTGTCTCCTCTGCCTCCTCTAGTCTCTCTGTGGCCTCTGCCTCCTCTGGTCTGTCTGTGTCCTCTGCCTCCTCTCGTCTCTCTGTGGCCTCTGCCTCCTTTGGTCTCTCTGTCTCCTCTGTCTCCTCTGGTCTCTCTGCCTCCTCTGGTCTCTCTGTGGCCTCTGCCTCCTCTGGACTGTCTGTGTCCTCTGCCTCCTCTGCCTCCTCTGGTCTCTCTGTGGCTTCTGCCTCCTCTGGTCTCTCTGTGGCCTCTGCCTTCTCTGGTCTCTCTTTGGCCGCTGCCACCTCTGGTCTGTCTGTGTCCTCTGCCTCTTCTCGTCTCTCTGTGGCCTCTGCCTCCTCTGGTCTCTCTGTCTCCTTTGCCTCCTCTGGTCTCTCTGCCTCCTCTGGTCTCTCTGTGGTCTCTGCCTCCTCTGGACTGTCTGTGTCCTCTGCCTCCTCTGCCTCCTCTGGTCTCTCTGTGGCCTCTGCCTTCTGGTCTCTCTGTGGCCTGTGCCTTCTCTAGTCTCTCTTTGACCGCTGCTTCCTCTGGTCTCTCTGAGGCATCTGCCTCCTCTGGTCTCTCTGAGGCATCTACCTTTTCTGGTCTCTCTGTCTCCTTTGCCTCCTCTGGTCTCTCTTCCTCCTCTAACTGCTCTGGTCTCTCTGTGGCCTCTGCCTTCTCTTGTCTCTCTGCCTCCACTGTCTCCTCTGGTCTCTCTGCCTCCACTGGTCTCTCTATTGCCTCTGCCTCCTCTGGTCTCTTTGTCTCCTCTGCCTCCTCTAGTCACTCTGTGGCCTCTGCCTCCTCTGGTCTCTCTCTCCTCTGCCTCCTCTGCTCTAACTGCCTCCTCTGGTCTCTCTCTTCTGCCTGCTATGGTCTCTCTGTGGCCTCTGCCTCCTCTAGACTCTCCTTGCCTCCCCTGGTCTTTCTGTGGCCTTTGCCTCCTTTGGTCTCTCTGCCTCCTCTGCTTCCTCTCGTCTCTCTGTGGCCTCTGCCTCCTCTGGTCTCTCTGTCTCCTCTGCCTCCTCTAGTCTCTCTGTGGCCTCTGCCTCCTCTGGTCTGTCTGTGTCCTCTGCCTCCTCTCGTCTCTCTGTGGCCTCTGCCTCCTCTGGTCTCTCTGTGTCCTCTGCAATCCTCTAGTCTCTCTGTCTCCTATGCCTCCTCTAGTCTCTCTTTGGCCTCTGCCTCCTCTGGTCTGTCTGTGTCCTCTGCCTCCTCTCGTCTCTCTCTGTGGCCTCTGCCTCCTCTGGTCTCTCTACCTCCTCTGGTCTCTCTGTGGCCTCTGCCTCCTCTGGACTTTCTGTGTCCTCTGCCTCTTCTGCCTCCTCTGGTCTCTCTGTGGCCTCTGCCTCCTCTGGTCTCTCTGTGGCCTCTGCCTTCTCTGGTCTCTCTTTGGCCGCTGCCTCCTCTGGTCTGTCTGTGTCCTCTGCCTCCTCTAATCTCTCTGTGGCCTCTGCCTCCTCTGGTCTCTCTGTCTCCTCTGCCTCCTCTGGTCTCTCTGCCTCCTCTGGTCTCTCTGTGGCCTCTGCCTCCTCTGGTCTCTAATGTGGCTTCTGCCTTTTCTGGTTTCTCTCTGGCCGCTGCCTACTCTGGTCTCTCTGAGGTATCTGTCTTTTCTGGTCTCTCTGCCTCCTCATCCTCCTCTGGTCTCTCTGTGGCCTCTGCCTCCTCAGGTCTGTCTGTGTCCTCTGCCTCCTCTGGTCTCTCTGTGGCCTCTGCCTCCTCTTGTCTCTCTGTCTCCTCTGCCTCCACTGGTCTCACTGTGGCCTCTGCCTCCACTCGTCTCTCTGTGGACTCTGCATCCTCTGGTCTTTCTGTGGCCTCTCCTTCTTTGGTCTCTCTGCCTCCTCTGCTTCCTCTCGTCTCTCTGTGGCCTCTGCCTCCTCTAGTCTCTCTGTCTCCTTTGCCTCCTCTGGTCTCTCTGCTTCCTCCACCTCCTCTGGTCTCTCGGTGGCCTCTGCCTCCTCTGGTCTCTCTGTGGCCTCTGCCTTCTCTTGTCTCTCTGCCTCCTCTGTCCATTCTGGTCTCGCTGCCTCCACTGGTCTCTCTATTGCCTCTGCCTCCTATGGTCTCGCTGTGGCCTCTGCCTCCTCGGGTCTCTTTGTCTCCTTTGCCTCCTCTATTCACTCTGTGGCCTCTTCCTCCTCTGGTCTCTCTGCCTCCTCTGCCTCCTCTGCTCTAACTGCCTCCTTTGGTCTCTCTGTCTCCTCTGCCTCCTCTAGTCTCTCTGTCGCCTCTGCCTCCACTGGTCTATCTGTGTCCTCTGCCTCCTCTCGTCTCTCTGTGGCCGCTACCTCCTCTGGTCTCTCTGTGACCTCTGCAATCCTCTAGTCTCTCTGTCTCCTCTGCCTCCTCTAGTCTCTCTGGGGCCTCTGCCTCCTCTGGTCTGTCTGTGTCCTCTACCTCCTCTCGTCTCTGTGGCCTCTGCCTGCTTTGGTCTCTCTGTCTCCTCTGTCTCCTCTGGTCTCTCTGCCTCCTCTGGTCTCTCTGTGGCCTCTGCCTCCTCTGGACTGTCTGTGTCCTCTGCCTCCTCTGCCTCCTCTGGTCTCTCTGTGGCTTCTGCCTCCTCTGGTCTCTCTGTGGCCTCTGCCTTCTGGTCTCTCTTTGGCCGCTGCCACCTCTGGTCTGTCTGTGTCCTCTGCCTCTTCTCGTCTCTCTGTGGCCTCTGCCTCCTCTGGTCTCTCTGTCTCCTTTGCCTCCTCTGGTCTCTCTGCCTCCTCTGGTCTCTCTGTGGTCTCTGCCTCCTCTGGACTGTCTGTGTCCTCTGCCTCCTCTGCCTCCTCTGGTCTCTCTGTGGCCTCTGCCTTCTCTGGTCTCTCTGTGGCCTGTGCCTTCTCTAGTCTCTCTTGGCCGCTGCTTCCTCTGGTCTCTCTGAGGCATCCACCTCTGGTCTCTCTGAGGCATCTACCTTTTCTGGTCTCTCTGTCTCCTTTGCCTCCTCTGGTCTCTCTTCCTCCTCTAACTGCTCTGGTCTCTCTGTGGCCTCTGCCTTCTCTTGTCTCTCTGCCTCCACTGTCCCCTCTGGTCTCTCTGCCTCCACTGGTCTCTCTATTGCCTCTGCCTCCTCTGGTCTCTTTGTCTCCTCTGCCTCCTCTAGTCACTCTGTGGCCTCTGCCTCCTCTGGTCTCTCTGCCTCCTCTGCCTCCTCTGCTCTAACTGCCTCCTCTCGTCTCTCTCTTTCTGCCTGCTATGGTCTCTCTGTGGCCTCTGCCTCCTCTAGACTCTCCTTGCCTCCCCTGGTCTTTCTGTGGCCTTTGCCTCCTTTGGTCTCTCTGCCTCCTCTGCTTCCTCTCGTCTCTCTGTGGCCTCTGCCTCCTCTGGTCTCTCTGTCTCCTCTGCCTCCTCTAGTCTCTCTGTGGCCTCTGCCTCCTCTGGTCTGTCTGTGTCCTCTGCCTCCTCTCGTCTCTCTGTGGCCTCTGCCTCCTCTGGTCTCTCTGTGACCTCTGCAATCCTCTAGTCTCTCTGTCTCCTATGCCTCCTCTAGTCTCTCTTTGGCCTCTGCCTCCTCTGGTCTGTCTGTGTCCTCTGCCTCCTCTCGTCTCTCTGTGGCCTCTGCCTCCTCTGGTCTCTCTACCTCCTCTGGTCTCTCTGTGGCCTCTGCCTCCTCTGGACTTTCTGTGTCCTCTGCCTCTTCTGCCTCCTCTGGTCTCTCTGTGGCCTCTGCCTCCTCTGGTCTCTCTGTGGCCTCTGCCTTCTCTGGTCTCTCTTTGGCCGCTGCCTCCTCTGGTCTGTCTGTGTCCTCTGCCTCCTCTCATCTCTCTGTGGCCTCTGCCTCCTCTGGTCTCTCTGTCTCCTCTGCCTCCTCTGGTCTCTCTGCCTCCTCTGGTCTCTCTGTGGCCTCTGCCTCCTCTGGTCTCTAATGTGGCTTCTGCCTTTTCTGGTTTCTCTCTGGCCGCTGCCTCCTCTGGTCTCTCTGAGGTATCTGTCTTTTCTGGTCTCTCTGCCTCCTCATCCTCCTCTGGTCTCTCTGTGGCCTCTGCCTCCTCAGGTCTGTCTGTGTCCTCTGCCTCCTCTGGTCTCTCTGTGGCCTCTGCCTCCTCTTGTCTCTCTGTCTCCTCTGCCTCCACTGGTCTCACTGTGGCCTCTGCCTCCACTCGTCTTTCTGTGGACTCTGCATCCTCTGGTCTTTCTGTGGCCTCTCCCTTCTTTGGTCTCTCTGCCTCCTATGCTTTCTCTCGTCTCTCTGTGGCCTCTGCATCCTCTAGTCTCTCTGTCTCCTTTGCCTCCTCTGGTCTCTCTGCTTCCTCCACCTCCTCTGGTCTCTCGGTGGCCTCTGCCTCCTCTGGTCTCTCTGTGGCCTCTGCCTTCTCTTGTCTCTCTGCCTCCTCTGTCCATTCTGGTCTCTCTGCCTCCACTGGTCTCTCTATTGCCTCTGCCTCCTATGGTCTCGCTGTGGCCTCTGCCTCCTCGGTCTCTTTGTCTCCTTTGCCTACTCTATTCACTCTGTGGCCTCTTCCTCCTCTGGTCTCTCTGCCTCCTCTGCCTCCTCTGCTCTAACTGCCTCCTTTGGTCTCTCTGTCTCTCTGACTCCTCTGGTCTCTCTATGGCCTCAGCCTCCTCTGGTCTCTCTGTGGCTTCTGCCTTCTCTGGTCTCTCTCTGGCTGCTGCCTTCTCTGGTCTCTCTGAGGCATCTGCCTTTTCTGGTCTGTCTGCCTCCTCTGCCTCCCCTGGTCTTTCGGTGGCCTCTGCCTCCTCTCGTCTCTCTGTGGCCTCTGCCTCCTCTAGACTCTCCATGCCTCCTGGTCTTTCTGTGGCCTCTGCCTTCCTCTGGTCTCTCTGCCTCCTCTGCTTCCTCTCGTCTCTCTGTGGCCTCTGCCTCCACTGGTCACTCTGTCTCCTTTGCCTCTTCTAGTCTCTCTGTGGCCTCTGCCTCCTCTGGTCTGTCTGTGTCCTCTGCCTCCTCTGGTCTCTCTGTGGCCTCTGCCTCCTTTTGTCTCTCTGTCTCCTCTGCCTGCACTGGTCTCTCTGTGGCATCTGCCTCCACTCGTCTCTCTGTGGCCTCTGCATCCTCTGGTCGTTCTGTGGCCTCTGCCTTCTTTGGTCTCTTTGCCTCCTCTGCTTCCTCTCGTCTCTCTTTGGCCTCTGCCTCCTCTGGTCTCTCTGTCTCCTTTGCCTCCTCTGGACTCTCTGCCTCCTCTGCCTCCTCTGGTCTCTCTGTGGCCTCTGCCTCCTCTGGTCTCTCTGTGGCCTCTGCCTTCTCTTGTCTCTCTGCCTCCTCTGTCCATTCTGGTCTCTCTGCCTACACTGGTCTCTCTATTGCCTCTGCCTCCTCTGGTGTCTCTGGCCTTTGCCTCTTCTAGTCTCTCTGCCTTCTCTGTCTCCTCTAGTCTCTCTGTCGCCTCTGCCTCCTCTGGTCTCTCGGTGGCCTCTGCCTCCTCTGGTCTCTCTGTGGCCTCTGCCTTCTCTTGTCTCTCTGCCTCCTCTGTCCATTCTGGTCTCTCTGCCTCCACTGGTCTCTCTATTGCCTCTGCCTCCTCTGGTCTCTCTGTGGCCTCTGCCTCCTCGGGTCTCTTTGTCTCCTCTGCCTCCTCTATTCACTCTGTGGCCTCTCCTCCTCTGGTCTCTCTGCCTCCTCTGCCTCCTCTGCTCTAACTGCCTCCTTTGGTCTCTCTGTCTCTCTGACTCCTCTGGTCTCTCTATGGCCTCAGCCTCCTCTGGTCTCTCTGTGGCTTCTGCCTTCTCTGGTCTCTCTCTGGCTGCTGCCTACTCTGGTCTCTCTGAGGCATCTGCCTTTCTGGTCTCTCTGCCTCCTCTGCCTCCCCTGGTCTTTCTGTGGCCTCTGCCTCCCCTGGTCTCTCTGTGGCCTCTGCCTCCTCTAGACTCTCCTTGCCTCCCCTGGTCTTTCTGTGGCCTCTGCCTTCCTCTGGTCTCTCTGCCTCCTTTGCTTCCTCTCGTCTCTCTGTGGCCTCTGCCTCCTCTGGTCACTCTGTCTCCTTTGCCTCTTCTAGTCTCTCTGTGGCCTCTGCCTCCTCTGGTCTGTCTGTGTCCTCTGCCTCCTCTGGTCTCTCTGTGGCCTCTGCCTCCTTTTGTCTCTCTGTCTCCTCTGCCTGCACTGGTCTCTCTGTGGCATCTGCCTCCACTCGTCACTCTGTGGCCTCTGCATCCTCTGGTCGTTCTGTGGCCTCTGCCTTCTTTGGTCTCTTTGCCTCCTCTGCTTCCTCTCGTCTCTGTTGGCCTCTGCCTCCTCTGGTCTCTCTGCCTCCTCTGCCTCCACTGGTCTCTCTATTGCCTCTGCCTCCTCTGGTCTCTCTCTCTGGCCTCTGCCTCTTCTAGTCTCTCTGCCTTCTCTGCCTCCTCTGGTCTCTCTGTCTCCTCTGCCTCCTCTAGTCTCTCTGTGGCCTCTGCCTCCTCTGGTCTGTCTGTGTCCTCTGCCTCCTCTCGTCTCTCTGTGGCCCTCCTCTGGTCTCTCTGTGACCTCTGCAATCCTCTAGTCTCTCTGTCTCCTCTGCCTCTCTAGTCTCTCTGGGGCCTCTGCCTCCTCTGGTCTGTCTGTGTCCTCTGCCTCCTCTCGTCTCTCTGTGGCCTCTGCCTGCTTTGGTCTCTCTGTCTCCTCTGTCTCTGGTCTCTCTGCCTCCTCTGGTCTCTCTGTGGCCTCTGCCTCCTCTGGACTGTCTGTGTCCTCTGCCTCCTCTGCCTCCTCTGGTCTCTCTGTGGCCTCTGCCTCCTCTGGTCTCTCTGTGGCCTCTGCCTTCTCTGGTCTCTCTTTGGCCGCTGCCACCTCTGGTCTGTCTGTGTCCTCTGCCTCCTCTCTCTCTCTGTGGCCTCTGCCTCTTCTGGTCTCTCTGTCTCCTTTGCCTCCTCTGGTCTCTCTGCCTCCTCTGGTCTCTCTGTGGTCTCTGCCTCCTCTGGACTGTCTGTGTCCTCTGCCTCCTCTGCCTCCTCTGGTCTCTCTGTGGCCTCTGCCTTCTCTGGTCTCTCTGTGGCCTGTGCCTTCTCTAGTCTCTCTTTGGCGCTGCTTCCTCTGGTCTCTCTGAGGCATCCACCTCTTCTGGTCTCTCTGAGGCATCTACCTTTTCTGGTCTCTCTGTCTCCTCTGCCTCCTCTGGTCTCTCTTCCTCCTCTAACTGCTCTGGTCTCTCTGTGGCCTCTCTGCCTTCTCTTGTCTCTCTCTGCCTCCACTGTCCCCTCTGGTCTCTCTGCCTCCACTGGTCTCTCTATTGCCTCTGCCTCCTCTGGTCTCTTTGTCTCCTCTGCCTCCTCTAGTCACTCTGTGGCCTCTGCCTCCTCTGGTCTCTCTGCCTCCTCTGCCTCCTCTGCTCTAACTGCCTCCTCTCGTCTCTCTCTTTCTGCCTGCTATGGTCTCTCTGTGGCCTCTGCCTCCTCTAGACTCTCCTTGCCTCCCCTGGTCTTTCTGTGGCCTTTGCCTCCTTTGGTCTCTCTGCCTCTGCTTCCTCTCGTCTCTCTGTGGCCTCTGCCTCCTCTGGTCTCTCTGTCTCCTCTGCCTCCTCTAGTCTCTCTGTGGCCTCTGCCTCCTCTGGTCTGTCTGTGTCCTCTGCCTCCTCTGGTCTCTCTGTGGCCTCTGCCTCCTCTGGTCTCTCTGTGACCTCTGCAATCCTCTAGTCTCTCTGTCTCCTATGCCTCCTCTAGTCTCTCTTTGGCCTCTGCCTCCTCTGGTCTGTCTGTGTCCTCTGCCTCCTCTGGTCTCTCTGTGGCCTCTGCCTCCTCTGGTCTCTCTACCTCCTCTGGTCTCTCTGTGGCCTCTGCCTCCTCTGGACTTTCTGTGTCCTCTGCCTCTTCTGCCTCCTCTGGTCTCTCTGTGGCCTCTGCCTCCTCTGGTCTCTCTGTGGCCTCTGCCTTCTCTGGTCTCTCTGTGGCCTCTGCCTCCTCTGGTCTGTCTGTGTCCTCTGCCTCCTCTCATCTCTCTGTGGCCTCTGCCTCCTCTGGTCTCTCTGTCTCCTCTGCCTCCTCTGGTCTCTCTGCCTCCTCTGGTCTCTCTGTGGCCTCTGCCTCCTCTGGTCTCTAATGTGGCTTCTGCCTTTTCTGGTTTCTCTCTGGCCGCTGCCTACTCTGGTCTCTCTGAGGTATCTGTCTTTTCTGGTCTCTCTGCCTCCTCATCCTCCTCTGGTCTCTCTGTGGCCTCTGCCTCCTCTGGTCTCTCTGTCTCCTTTGCCTCCTCTGGACTCTCTGCCTCCTCTGCCTCCTCTGGTCTCTCTGTGGCCTCTGCCTCCTCTGGTCTCTCTGTGGCCTCTGCCTTCTCTCTGTCTCTCTGCCTCCTCTGGTCTTCTGGTCTCTCTGCCTTCACTGGTCTCTCTATTGCCTCTGCCTCTCTGGTGTCTCTCTGGCCTCTGCCTCCTCTAGTCTCTCTGTCTCCTTTGCCTCCTCTGGTCTCTCTGCTTCCTCCTGCCTCCTCTGGTCTCTCGGTGGCCTCTGCCTCCTCTGGTCTCTCTGTGGCCTCTGCCTTCTCTTGTCTCTCTTCCTCCTCTGTCCATTCTGGTCTCTCTGCCTCCACTGGTCTCTCTATTGCCTCTGCCTCCTCTGGTCTCTCTGTGGCCTCTGCCTCCTCGGGTCTCTTTGTCTCCTCTGCCTCCTCTATTCACTCTGTGGCCTCTGCCTCCTCTGGTCTCTCTGCCTCCTCTGCCTCCTCTGCTCTAACTGCCTCCTTTGGTCTCTCTGTCTCTCTGACTCCTCTGGTCTCTCTATGGCCTCAGCCTCCTCTGGTCTCTCTGTGGCTTCTGCCTTCTCTGGTCTCTCTCTGGCTGCTCCCTTCTCTGGTCTCTCTGAGGCATCTGCCTTTCATGGTCTGTCTGCCTCCTCTGCCTCCCCTGGTCTTTCTGTGGCCTCTGCCTCCCCTGGTCTCTCTGTGGCCTCTGCCTCCTCTAGACTCTCCTGCCTCCCTGGTCTTTCTGTGGCCTCTGCCTTCCTCTGGTCTCTCTGCCTCCTCTGCTTCCTCTCGTCTCTCTGTGGCCTCTGCCTCCTCTGGTCACTCTGTCTCCTTTGCCTCTTCTAGTCTCTCTGTGGCCTCTGCCTCCTCTGGTCTGTCTGTGTCCTCTGCCTCCTCTGGTCTCTCTGTGGCCTCTGCCTCCTTTTGTCTCTCTGTCTCCTCTGCCTGCACTGGTCTCTCTGTGGCATCTGCCTCCACTCGTCTCTCTGTGGCCTCTGCATCCTCTGGTCGTTCTGTGGCCTCTGCCTTCTTTGGTCTCTTTGCCTCCTCTGCTTCCTCTCGTCTCTCTGTGGCCTCTGCCTTCTCTTGTCTCTCTGCCTCCACTGTCCCCTCTGGTCTCTCTGCCTCCACTGGTCTCTCTATTGCCTCTGCCTCCTCTGGTCTCTTTGTGTCCTCTGCCTTCTCTTGTCTCTCTGCCTCCTCTGTCCATTCTGGTCTCTCTCTGCCTACACTGGTCTCTCTATTGCCTCTGCCTCCTCTGGTGTCTCTCTGGCCTTTGCCTCTTCTAGTCTCTCTGCCTTCTCTGTCTCCTCTAGTCTCTCTGTCGCCTCTGCCTCCTCTGGTCTCTCGGTGGCCTCTGCCTCCTCTGGTCTCTCTGTGGCCTCTGCCTTCTCTTGTCTCTCTGCCTCCTCTGTCCATTCTGGTCTCTCTGCCTCCACTGGTCTCTCTGTGACCTCTGCCTCCTCTGGTCTCTCTGTGGTCTCTTTGTCTCCTCTGCCTCCTCTATTCTCTCTGTGGCCTCTGCCTCCTCTGGTCTCTCTCTGCCTCCTCTGCTCTAACTGCCTCCTTTGGTCTCTCTGTCTCTCTGACTCCTCTGGTCTCTCTATGGCCTCTGCCTCCTCTGGTCTCTCTGTGTCTGCCTCTCTGGTCTCTCTGCTGGCTGCTGCCTCCTCTGGTCTCTCTGTGAACATCTGCCTCCTCTGGTCTCTCTGCCTCCTCTGCCTCCTCTGGTCTTTCTGTGGCCTCTGCCTCCTCTGGTCTCTCTCTGTGGCCTCTGCCTCCTCTTGACTCTCTCTGCCTCCACTGGTCTTCTCTGTGGCCTCTGCCTCCTCTGGTCTCTCTGCCTCCTTTGCTTCCTCTCGTCTCTCTGTGGCCTCTGCCTCCTCTGGTCACTCTGTCTCCTTTGCCTCTTCTAGTCTCTCTGTGGCCTCTGCCTCCTCTGGTCTGTCTGTGTCCTCTGCCTCCTCTGGTCTCTCTATAGCATCTGCCTTTGTCTCTCGGCCTCCTCTGCCTCCTCTCTGGTCTCTCTGTGGCCTCTGCCTTCACTGGACTCTGTGCCTCCTCTGGTCACTCTGTGGCCTTTGCCTCCTCTGGTCTCTCTGCCTTCTTTGGTCTCTTTGCCTCTCTGCTTCCTCTCGTCTCTCTGGTCTCTCTGTGGCCTCTGGTCCCCTCTCTGCCTCTCTGCCTCCACTGGTCTCTCTATTGCCTCTGCCTCCTCTGGTCTCTCTGTGGCCTCTGCCTCCTCTGGTCTCTCTGCCTTTTCTGCTTCCTCTCGCCTCTCTGTGGCCTCAGCCTCCTCTGGTCTCTCTGTGGCCTCTGCCTCCACTGGTCTCTCTGTGACCTATGCCTCCTCTGGTCTCTCTCTCTGGCCTCTGCCTCCTCTGGTCTCTCTCTGGCATCAGCCTTTTCTGCTCTCTCCGCCTCCTCTGCCTGCTCTGGTCTCTGTGGCCTCTGCCTCCACTGGTCTCTCTGTCTCCTCTGCCTCCTCTAGTCTCTGTGGCCTCTGCCTCCTCTCTCTCTCCGCCTCCTCTGCCTGCTCTCTGTCTCTCTGTGGCCTCTGCCTCCTCTGGACTCTCTGCCTCCTCTCGCTATTCTGTGGCCTCTGCTTCCTCTGGTCTCTCTGCCCCGTTGTCTCCTGGTCTGGTCTCTCTGGTCTCTCTGCCTCCTCTGGTCTTTCTGTGAACTCTGCCTCCTCTGGGTCTCTCTGTATTTCTTCCTTCTCTGAACTCTCGGTGGCCTCTGCCTCCTGTGGCCTCTCTGCCCCGTTGCCTCCTCTGGTCTCTCTGTCTCCTCTGCCTCCACTGGCCTCTCTGCCTTCTCTGCCTCCTCTGCTTTCTCTACCTCCACTGGTCTCTCTGTGACCTCTGCAATCCTCTCATCTCTCTGTGGCCTCTCCCCCTTTTCTGGTCTCTCTGTGGCCTCTGCATCCTCTCGTCTCTCTGACTCCTCTTGCCTCTCTGTCTTTCTGCCTCCTCTAAACTCTCGGTGGCCTCTGCCCCCTCTGGTCTCACTGTGGCTCTGCCTTCACTGGACTCTGTGCCTCCTCTGGTCTCTCTGCCTCCTCTGCCTCCTCTGGTCTCTCTGCCTCCTCTACCTCCACTAGTCTCTCTGCCTCCTCTGGTCTCTCTGTTGCCTCTGCCCCCCCTCTGGTCTCTCTGCCTCCACTGGTCTCTATTGCCTCTGCTTCCTCTGGTCTCTCTGTGGCCTCTGCCTCCTTAGAGTGGCATATATTTTTATCCAGGATGCCCTTCCTGACACAACGCTCTCTATTTTTATAGACCTGTAGTAATGCTGCATTCATGTGGTCCTCGAACTCGGGAATACAGTGCATCTGTGAAGTATTCACAGTGCGCTTTTTCCACATTTTGTAATGTTACAGCCTTATTTCAAAATGGATTAAATTGATTGTTTGCCTCAAAATTTTACAAACTTATCCTTGAGTGATCCATACAGAGCCAGCCTTGAACACCTCCGGAGAAATCTGAAAATGGATGTGCACCAACGCTAACCATCCAACCTGATGGAACTTGAGAGGTTCTGCAAAGAAGACTGGGAGAAACTGCCCAAACATTGTTGTGCCCAGCTCATAGCATCAGACTCAAAAAGGCTTGAGGCTGTAATTAGGGCCAACTGGCTTAAACAAAGTTTTGGCTGTAAATAATTATGTACATGTGCTTTTTGTTTTTCATTTTTAATAAATTTGCAAAGAATTCAAACCTTCTTTCATGTTGTCATCATGGGCTATAGTTTGTAGGATTTTGAGGCAAATAATAAATTGAATCCATTTTGAAATAAGGATGTAACTTAACAAAATGTAGAAAAAGTGAAGCGCTGTGAATACTTTCTGTATTTGAGAAATGCACATGAACATGTCTAAACATCAGTCCTGCGATGCTATATATTCCGACCTTACGAGCTGAAATCATGTGAACACATCCCGAGATTCTGAGGACCACATTAACGCACCAAAAGTTATGAGAATTTTTAGAAATGAATAAAAAGTTGCATGTGTGTATTACTCTGTGCAAGGGTGAACACTTTGCAGGTTCGGATGAGGCTGGGATTAATGGGAAGTTTGTCGTCCAGGTTCAGCACAGTGAGTACACGAAGATTAGAGACATCGCCAGCACCAGCAGGTCCAGACAATTCCAGCTAAAGGTTCACATATTACATTAGACACTATTGACAAAACAGACTTGCGCTTATTTATGTGCCTTACTTGTTATTTATAAACCTCCGTCCGCCAAACGCCACAGGTTTGAGCACAATGTCAATGATGAGGATGGCAAAGAAACCGTAGAAAGTGTAATCCATGAGATTATCTATGTACTAAGCAGACAACAAAAATAAATAAATCAATATGCCCTTATAGTTTAGAGATGTTCCTGAGGCAGTGGGTTGACATTACCGAGTCTGATTGTAATGTTCCAACATCATGATAAAGACATTGAAAATGATCACCCCTGACATGAGCAGCTCCAGGATGAGGCTCGTGCACAATGTGTGGATCAAGCGCCGCACTCGCGAGTAGCGGGTGTAATATAGCGCTGTAAAAAATAAAAATAAACCAACAAAAGGCCTAACAACCACAATCAAACACTGCAATACTGGGCTCAGTGGCCAGATGTGACTAACCGTTCCGTGTTAGGGTCATTTTCGCCTGTGTGAGGTCCCCTCTTTGGATTTTCTGTTTTTGCTGGACTTCGTTGAATGTGTTGACCATGGTCCCGATGAACATGTCCAGCAGGAGGATGCTCATTATTATAAACGATAGAAAGTACAGAGCCATCCAGGTCTTGTTGTTTGTCACAGGCTGAAAAACAAAACACAACTGATAAATTCACAAAGGATCAGCGTGATCCAATCCACTTTAACTATTCCTGCTTAAGGTTGTGTTTTGTATAAGTTACTTATACAGTGAGAAAATACATTTATTAATAACAATAAAGATAGTTATCAGTTTTATTGAGTCATGGATTTCTTTAAGTGTTGTTATGTTATATTTATTTTTCTACACCAATCCTTATAACAGGATTTTCTTTTTCAGAGAGGACTCGGTCTCCTCTGGTGTTAAGTCTCGTTTTGTTTAGTGATAATACCTGAAGGTCTTCTCCGACAGCGCCGAGGCCGTCGTACATGATATTCACCCATCCGTCCTTCGAGTACATCACAAACAGTGACATTAAGGCCTGGAAGAAAACAAAAACTACTCAACAACTACTACTAATATGTTTAGTCTATCTCCA
Organism: Neodontobutis hainanensis; assembly: GCA_024349245.1. Lineage (NCBI taxonomy): Eukaryota > Metazoa > Chordata > Actinopteri > Gobiiformes > Odontobutidae > Neodontobutis > Neodontobutis hainanensis. Next base: position 54,549 of record JALDNG010004127.1, on the reverse strand, counting down.
GCCTCCTCGTTTATACCTGGAGAATGTTGTCGAAATTGAATGTTCTTCTTTGCCAGCTTAGGTTTGACATCAGGCATTCGGTCTTGTTGGTGATGCTTCTGACAATACCGAATTCTTTGTCCACACAATTGTAAAAGGCTCCTTAAAAGCTAGTCAACCAAGGCACACAGGGTTGCAGTGATATGGTAAATACTTTGGCTGAATTCAAATACTGTTCCTTAACCTTTGAATACAACGTCCTAAAGTCAACAGTGAGAGGTCAGGAGTGTCCTTGTCAAGTTAGGAAAGGAGCATCAGCGGGTTTTGACACATCTGATTCCACTAACCTCATCAGGAATGTTGAACATTGACGCACATTGACATAATAAAAACTACACATCCTAACAAAAGACTACAACAAGCACCTAATCCTGAAAAAGTCAGTCATAAGATGTGGTAGCTCTAGAGCAGTGTCTTTTTCAGTTGATGCAGAGTGACTTTAAATTCATCACAAACTCTTCACACGAAACTAAATTTTGGTCGTATTCAGAAAAGATTGTGGCTGGTGGTGCAGTGGATTGTGGAAAGTCAGTAAGCTCCTAACCTTTCAGAACATCCATAGGTTTAAAAGAAGCAGTGGAGCTCCTATCTTAGCTCCTTTCCTTACTAAAGTGAGAACTCAAACATCTGTGTGTTCTAAGTGTTCTAAGCTATTTGAGACATTCAGATTCAGCCTCATGTGTGGTTGAATTATCTTACCTGCACACCAAGGACTCCATAGAAAAGAAAAAAACAGCACTGATTATAATAATGTTAGTAATTGGTTTGACTGAAGCTAGGAGACCGTCCATGGCCAGCTTCAATCTTGTTGCGTGTTTGAGGACCCTGGAACAAAAATTCATACAAAACATGTATAAGTGCCATGTAAGAGCCACTCGCTGAAAAGCCTGGCTGCTTTAGGAGGAGTAGGGGCAGTACAAGTCATGATCACTTTGGGGAATGTTTCGTCCTAAATATACATACTCCACTGTACTATTTTTGCAAACCCCTGGCAATATTGAGAAACAGTTATTAAATGGTGGAGTTAAACACAGCGGTCTATTGATGGAAAAAATTAAATCTTGTCTCTTGTTCACATCTATGACATACTGACCCAACCCGTAACGTAGAACCTTGAGGATCCCCATGATTCTTCTATTATTGTGCAGTGGATCACTCAGTGAGAGAATGACATCAGCTGCAGACACTATCACCAACACCCCGTCTAGGGCGTTCTCGGGGGAATGGCAGTAGCTGTCTTTCCCAATCACCACACCCAAGGCTATGATCTGGTGTTAAAGAACAGTAAGAGTCAAATCAAAAATAACTCAAAATGTTTTTTAGAAATACTTGTATATTGTTTACCTTTAAAACCATTTCTAGTGTAAAGAGGTAAAGACATAGTCACAATAAGTCAGGACAAGTCGCTCCTAAAGACAAAGACATACAGTTTTTTTATCTAATATATCTAATATGAACCTATCTCATATTTTCCAGGTTCTGAGGGAAATAGATGTATTTGAGAATGCATTTGTCTCACCGTGCTTCCGTCAGAGATGCTGGGTCTTTCCAAAGCCAAGGTGATACAGCTCAGAACAACGACTAAAAGAATGAGGTGGGCGAACTTAACAGAGGCATTGATCTGATTGCAGACAACACGGAACCTAAACAAAAGCACACAATTACCTCAGGACTGAGCTGTAAAAGGAAAAGTGACTTCTTCAGTTCAATTCAGTTTATCTGCCATTTGCAGATTAAAACTCTTCTATCGATATGCATATATAAGTATGCACTTTCACAGATTAAAAAGTAAAAACAGTGAAAGGTGTTTTTAATAAACAGCAGGGTTGTAGTCGAGTCACCAGTTTTTTAGTACAAGGCACTTTCAAATCCTCAGTTTTCAAGTTTAAGACACCAAAACTAGTCCGAGTTGTGGGTGAGTTGTCAACATGGTTATTTACATCATCAACAGAAACGTTTAAGATATTTAAGTTATATAAGTCATTTAAGAATATATCATACCAACTGTTTTGAACATTCATAACTTAACTTTTTTAAACAGGCCCGGCTTTTCTTGAAATGCTGCTAATAGCTTAATTATTGCTAGTTTGACTGTAATAACTTATTTAATATAACATTAAAATCAAATAAATATAACATGAGCGCATTTTGGTCCTTGTTGTTATTGTTTATTGTTCCAACATTCTGAGATAAAATTACATGAACACATCAAAGTAGAAGAAGAACAACTTCCTAACTGGAAATTGAAATTTGAGTTACCTTCAATTGATGAAACAAGTTCAAGTTAAATCCAAATATATTTGAGTCCATTCAAATCACCAAATGTTGAACCAAATCATCTGATCAACTGATGCATTGATTTGGATTTGATTTGTGTGTCTATTTAGAAGACATTTAATGCTGTTTGTTGCTCACACTTAAAAGTACTATAAACGTATTAATTATGAGCTGTTTATATCTAAGACTGAAAGCTAGACAATCTGCACGTCTCTTTTAAGTCATGGGGCAATGTCTACCTGATCAAAAAGCAGGTATCTGGCAAAGACCGAAGCTCATTGAGGGAGTTTCCAAATCTACTTTTTCCAATTTTCAGGGGAAGACAGCGGTACAAAGCTCTAAAGCATGGTTACGCTGAAAAGTAGTGCAGGTCTCAAAGCAAAGCAAAGCCATTACACACAGACAGAGCAGACAGGTGTCACACCTGTCAGGACGGTCCAGGCCCAGGAAGAGAAGAGGAATGTAGCACCGATGAGTTAGGGACTGTAATTTTCTGATCCTCCAAACACAGAGCTGGCTGTAGCACATTGATAAAAATATATATATATATAATGTTTGTAGATTATTCATTCATTATTAATGTTTTAGGCTGCAAGCCCAAATTATTTAAATATTAAATATTAAATATTTCTAAATGCTAAATTTCTAAATGCACATACTGATGCCTGCATCAGTCTGTGCTAACTAAGATCAGCTGTTTTACCACACACGCTTTTTAACCACCACCTCTCACGGGGCTGGCAGAGCCACAGACGAGCACGAGGAAGCGGGTCGGGAACAAGATAGCAAATATACCCCCGTCTTGATCACCACCAGGCCTGTTTTGTTGCAGGATCTGTGCTGTATTGTTCTACTGCAGCTGCAGCTGTCCGAGTCTGAGTCAGGACCATCAAAACCAACTCCAAGTTCATTGAGGCCTACGCCTGAGTCACTGGCAGCCAGTTCTGCTCAGCCTTTACTTAAACCCAATGAGAGAACAAAGCCTAACTGCTCCTCTGATTGGATTAAATTAAATTAATTCTCTATTTGTTGGAAAGCAAGGGGGCTATACTGTAACAATAATAAATAAGTACTTTCTCCTTATTACCCTCCTTGTCTACAATAGCTTACACAGCAGGTATATAAATAAATACAAATATTATTGTAATGCCAGTTGTGTGTGTTTGCTTTTTGTGTTAAGCTTACTTGTTCTATGGAGAAAACAGGAAGAGTGACCACTCCTTATGATCTATGAACCATTTTGGATAACGAGGTGTCTGCAGTAAAAATCAAAAAAGAAAACAGACATTTAAAAGATTACATCAACATTAAAGCTTGATTAAAAGTAGTAAGTTGTATTTCATAATGTCTTTTTCACATCTTACGTTTTCTACTGCTGGTCACTGAAGTCTGTGTGTCTTCGTGTGAGATAATGGAATGGGCCTAGGACAACAGAGTTTTTAGACAAACACATCATCACTATACTGTAGGCACACTGCGCACAAGTTACAAATAACAGATTACAGATGTAAAAATTTGAATAAAAACTATTTAAACACTGTGTGATTTGTAGCCTTTTAAAAGACTATTACAGGTATTAAAGTACTGTGAGGTTTAGTCCAATGTGTATTTTTTACATTTTATTTTTTAAAGGTTGGGGAGACTGGCTTTGTAATAATAACAAATTTGTTAATCTGTCATCTCTGTTACTGTCAGGGAGCATTGCATTAATGATTGGGGGGACATACTCAGAATTCAACTCTTTCTCAGAATGTAATGATCTTGAAAAATGCTGAAGCAAATTAGATTTGGAACTGGGCCGTGTAATACTTATTACACTATGCGTTTTTCTATTGCCTTTTCTCTGCCCAGAATTATGCATTTTATTTTTTTCTACGACAAAAACATATTTAAATGATCTTCGTGTCAATGAGTTCTTGCACGCTCTCACCACGTGCCACTGTGTAAAACAGCGACAACCCAGCAGCACACAAATCTGTGGCCTGTGCTCTGTAAATATTTACTGTAGACATCCCGTTAGCCCCACACCCTGTCCCAGCGGAGGACCGTGGGGCTGGTGCTGCCTGTTAAAGGGGTTTGTCTCAAAACAGAGACTGTGGATGTGATGTGGTTTTATTGGCATAAAGAGCAAAGGGCGAGAAATATAAAACATTTTTGACCTTGACCTTTCTGTTTTAAAGTCTTCTGTCTCTGATGTTGGGGCCACTCAAAATGTTCAGCTAAACTCTAAAACATCATCTAAAAGGGAATTAGATGATGTTTTGACTGTAATTTTCTTGAGGAGGACCCATCAACATCAAATATCCCAGCCCTGACTCACTGCATATCAATTATTATGCATCAGTGATGTATGAAAACAAAAATGGTCCTTACCAGAACTTGGAAATTACGAACCACGATGCTCACAAGCACGTTCAGGAGTAAATGTTTCCCCAGCATTATCACAGCAACGAAAAAACATGCCCAGGGGCTGGTGGTGATCATGCCGTTGTACATCACGTAATTCCAGTCTTCCTGGGTCAGAATCTACATCAGAGAATAAGACAAAAAGTTGTGAGTGCAAAAGTGCATCAGCAGGGGCCTCCGGGAGTTTCCAGGGAAGGTTTTTAGGGTCCTTTTAATAAAAATTATTAGATTTTATGTCCATATTGCCAATACAACTAATGACAAGACAATCATTTAAAAGCCATGACAATTCAACCTGAAATTACATTTTACATTTCCTTGACTTTTCCAAATCAAATCTAAATTGTAAATAAAAAGGATTATATTTATCCATTAAAGAATTACAAAAACCATGGTCAACAAATTATATGCAGCATTCAAGGGATTCTCAAACAGTCTTATTTGTTTGCAATCATTTTGATCACCCTTAACCTTTTTCTTTTTGATTTGATCAGTGTGTCTGTGTTACAGCTTATAGCATGAATTTCTGCAGAATGTTTCTCTTCAGTGACTCTCACAGATCTATTATACACCCTTGACACTTTCTGCTCTCTCCTGGGGACCCTCCAGCCAAAAATGCACATAAATAAAATTAAATAAACACTGAAACATCAATATTTTTGTTCTCCATGAATCCCTGAACCAAACCTACCAAATACTCAAAATGTTTCAGGATTAAACTGATTGAATATTTGGTTGCCTGAATGTTTTTAATACTTAGTAGTATTTGGAGTCGGAAGAGACCCCAATTAGTGCTGTTACAAAGCAGACCAGGCTCATCTGAAACACAGTGAGCATCGACCACAGGATGGAGTCAAAGTTTGTCCGTCTATGCACATCTTGTGTGGGAAAGTTGAATTTTGACCCAAAGCAGTGCATCCCCAGTAGACTGGAATAACAGAGACATAGTCAGTAAACCTGCACTGGTAGAACCTCTATCTCTCTATTCTGAGAAGTACATGCCTGAAAACAAAAATGAAAAGCAGCAACAGGGACCAGAGTGGAACGGCCTCTTTCATGGTCTTCATCAGCACTAGAACTTGTTTCCACAGGTTAGGATGGGACATAATGAGGCGCACTAGACGAAGCAAACGAAAGACATGCAGCACCGCCAGCATACTGCCACCTGTCGTCAGGTGCTCCATACAACTGGTACACAAAGAACCTTCAGAGTTGTGGGACAATTCTTTAGATTACATTTAGGACACCCACATTACCTTGTAATAACAATGATGAAGTCCAGCAGATTATTAAACTCTCTGAAGTAATCAAATGAATGTATTATTTACTTCAGCACCATCTCCGTGAAGAAGATATAGCATCGATGAAAATGTTACTGATCAGGAGTAACTTCATCCACCAGAGAGGCTGTGAGAAAAGACACAAAGGAAAAAGGAAATCAGGAAATAAATCTTTGTATTTACTTTATAGATGTATTATACTGTGCTGTTCAGTGCATATTTTCATTTCATGGGCTTTAAAATAAGTAGGTAAATTTCTAAAACTTAAGGGTGCATAATTAAAATAATCTTGCATTCTTCCAGGCATTATTGCATTATCTTAAGCATTTACACCTGGAACACTGAACCAAATAAATGATACGGTTTATGATATCACTGCACTGTCCCAACTTTAAGCCCCGGTCAGAACCAATCCAACAGAAACTGAAACTAGACAACATGTGTGAGGAATGTAATGAGCCTGCTCTGTGCCAAATCAACAGTGGCCATGACGTATTCCACAAACCAGTTCTAATTATACACTTGTGCTCATAAGTACATATCCTGGAAGAATTTGGAAATTTTGGGAGTTTTTTGGGAGTTGAGAATATGAATGAACTTTTTATTCATAGCTAGTGGTTTGGTGAAGCCATTTATTATAAAAACATTTGTGTTTACTCTTTTAAAATGATAATGACAACAGACACTATCCAAATGAACTTGTTTAAAAGATTACACAAACAACTACAAGGTTAAGACAACATTGCCCAATCAATGATGCAATTCACAGCTACATATGCTGCACTATTCCAGACTCTAGTGAGACTTGAACATGCATATTGAGTGTTCTCTGTCTCAGGCCTGTCTTGTGGTGAATAAATCTTCTTCTCTAAGTCATACATTCTGTGTCTTTCAGTCTATCTTGTCTCAAATCCAATCGGCTAAATAGAGGTGGTCAGCAGCTTTCTACAACAGTGAGGTCCAAAAGCGTCACTAGTACCTCTAGTACTACACAAAATATCTACTAGAAGTACTAGTGTGCTCAAAAATGTGCACTGGTAATAGTAGCTTTCCATAGAAGGGTTAACTAAGAATCCCCCATGTGTCTCACCTGTTGGTAATGTTCCATAGCGATCACAAAAATACTTAAGAAATTCACAAAAAGGATCACTCGGTCGAAGCAGTCGGTGGCAACATATTTTTGAGGTGTTCCTGAAATAGGCATAGACTTTTCGCTGGATCTCTATTTGAGCGCTGTCAGATGGAGGCCGTCTGTGGACCTAATATAAGAACTGAAAAGATGCAGTTTTTCAAAATGTGATTTTACTGTAGTTCAGACACCTGCTAATAAACCAGCAGCTGTAATAATCTTTCTGAGGCTATGTCCAAATTTATTTACACAGCATTGTATTTTTCTATTCCTAAAAGTCCCTATTGATATATTATTTGAAAAAGTAAGGTCATGAACACAAAGAACACAGTAATACAGTTAAGTCTCTGTCTAACCTCATTTCAAAGTAGACTTTTTGTAAGAATCTAGTTGCTTGTTCTTTTAAAAGAACTGCAACTTGTATTCTATCTTCTTGTTCTTCATGCTGCTGCTGCTCGCATGAACATCGAGAACTGGGTACTAATCACTACAGCACACACGTTCGTCATGACAAATGCTCCGAGCTGATGTGAAAGAAGAGCAGTCACTTTAAAACCACAACATAAAAGACAGGAAGTAAAAGAAGAATAAGAAAAAACAGACAGCTTCAGTGAATGTCAGTCTGAGGAGTGTTCAAATGAGTATCTGAGTTTGGGAAAAGAGGCCAGTGGGTTTCAGTATCACAAAGAGAGCTTGGGAGTACGCAGTTAGCTTTGTTTCCGTTGTCATTTAAAAAAAATACTCCAGAGCACCTGTACGAAAGCGGCTGTACTTTAAGAACTACAGGACAGAGACACGTAATGAGACCTGTACCCTGCCAAATGGCCTTTAGTAGCTTAGATCATTCATTTGTAGGCTTCACCCTGTTCTTGAGATTTGTTCTTTTAGAAGAACATTTTTCAGTTAATGTAAAAAAGATTTGGTGAAAATCCTCTTAAGTAGGGTTTAAGTAGATATTTCTACACAAGAAGCTTCATGAATGAGGCGACCATTCTTTTTCCTAAGTCCAAAAGTAATTTCTCACCACATGTAACAAAAATGGGAACTAAAAGAAAAATAAGGTGTGCCCCAATCTCTCACGTCTCTGATCTACCCGCTCGACAACAGAATGTAGAACAAATTTACACAACTGATGATTTAAAACGCAACACTATCAAGTTGGTGAGAATTCATCAATCAAGTGAGAACTATGTATACACTTTCTGGTGTTAATGATATTGATTTTGCTGTTCATTTAAAAACCAGTGTATGCAAAAATTTTCACCAAAATAAAAGGCATTATGAATTAGTTTTTCTTTCTCTTTTGACTTTGATTTGAAATTTCGCCAAATACAGCTTTCAGGGTATATACTAAAGCTTAAGGGTATATCTTTGCCTCTGTAAAATATAAAAATCGAATACTTACCACAGTCACAACTATAAAAATAAAAACTCCAAAAAGAAAAGGCATCCATGACAAAATACATGATTTCTGACCATCCTTCCAGTGTGATGACCTGAGGATTTTCAAATGAAAAATACACAGATCAATAAAGAGTTCAAAGACAAATCTGTTCAGGTGAGTAGATACGAGATATTAAAAAAAAAAAAAGTGCATGTACATAATTATTCAAAGCCTTTGCCATAACACTCAAAATTGAGCTCAGACACGGTTGTGTTCAAAAACTTACATACCCTGGCAGAATTTTTGTTTTTTTGGCCATTTTCCAAAGAATATGAATGATAACATAAAAACTTTTTTCCAGCTCATTACTGTTTTTTTTTTTTAAATAAATTTTAACGTTTAATTTAAACTTTTTAAAGTTTTTATTGTGGGGTATTGTTTGTAGAATTTTGAGACAAATTATGAATTTAATCAATTTTGGGAAAAGGCTGTAACATAAAATGTGGAAAAAGTGAAGCACTGTGAATATGTTTCTGATGCACTGTACAAGTGATCATACTGTTTACATAATTATTTATTGTTTTATTTGTCCTGTGTGTGTATTGTGTATGTAAAGCATCCTCTGAAAAGCGCTATTTAAATTTGATTTATTATTATTACTCACCTGAAATATAGCTATCCAAGCAAAACCAATGTCGTCAAAGTTAATGATTCCTTCATAAGGGTTCTCGTCCACGTTGACACTCTCTGTACAAACTGTTCCAGTTCACACAGTCGTGAGAGTCATTAAACGAAGCCAGGGCCTGACTCTCAGGTAAAACCATGCACTGGGTGTTGTTTTTGACTGTAGATGGTACGTTACTGCAATGCTGACCATCGTTGTCAAATGGTGAACAGATGAAGGGTGAGTTGTTAGGGTCAGAGTAGAAAGGATGCATGGTCCGGTTGTACTGTCTGAGGAGAGACATAGAGACATACACACTTTAATACTTTTTGTCTGTAGACAATGAAGACAAAACCAATCATCTGATAAATACAGAAGTCTAGCAATACTTTTAGAAAGCAACAGCCAAATGTGAGACTAAAGCCATTGCTCAATGCTTATAGGTCCAGTTGCATAATATATATTTAACATGTGTTGACGCTGCAACTCTCTATATCCATATCACAAAAGACTGCTGGAAATGCAACATTGTTAGTATTCCATTTATCTTTCAGACTTTGAATGACCAAATCAAACATTTGTGCCCAGATTGGATATAAAGGTATGTTGGTTTGCTGAGTGACAGATCAAGTTTATGTAGGATTCCTTAAGTCTTTGGCGAGCTACTTAGAAAGTTGCAACGTGATGGAGATGGTGGACTTTCAAGGGAGGAAAAAGCCCTAGACTATACTTTTAAACTTACGTTACATCAGCTCCGAGAAAGCAGCGGTTGCGTAGCTGTCCCTTCCACAGCTGCACTGCTGCAATGCGAAGACGATGATGAGCAGGTTGAAGAGCAGAAGGACATTAGAGAACATGGGCAGGGTTTCTAAAATGGTCTCCACAGTTCTCCGCAGGCCTGCTCAAACAGGTTAGATAATTGATTTGAACTGCACTTGTTGTCTCAATTTTATTTCAGTGTTTTTTTACTATGTTTGTGGTTTGGAAAAAGACTTAAATGTTATCCTTCTTATCAGGCGCAGTGGCCTCAGAGAATCTAACAACCAGAAGAGGTCAATCCGGAAAAACTCAAAACATATCCCAGCAGCCTTAAAGGACAACACAGACAAAATATCATTAATAACATATGTGCAAAAGTGGTTGATCACAAAGCAGCGTTGTTGTATATGTGTTTATTTGTTGGATACTCACTCAACAGCAATAATGAAGGCATCAAACAGTTCCACTTGTTTCGTAGATAACTGTGTTCATGACGGAAGACACCGTGAGCCAACACATTCACCTTAACATTCCTTGAAGAACTGCCACACATTAAAATGACTGTCTTTCAGAGTGATTGTATTTTGATCTCTCACTCAACAATGTGTTTTATTTTCCTAAAAATGCCTGAGCAGATGCTAAATGAAAAGTTATACATTTTGAAATTTGAATTTGTTAGTCTGGACAGTAGCCAGTATAATTTATTATTCCAATGTTTCAATAAACATACACTGCAATGCTGTGGGTAGAGACTTGTCCAAATGATCCTGCTGCTTTCATTTAAAACACACAGTTAAATTGATTTATGACAAGTAACGTGGTTTTATAGCAGTCGGTCATCTTGGTTGGCATTCTCTTTGTCACTGCCATAGGAAATTATTAAACCCAAAAAATACAGTATAATTGTATGTCTACGAATTCTGCACCGATCTAAGAAACATCTCCTGGATGCACTGGTGCGCATCATCAGGTGTTTTCGGTTCTCGCAGCATCAGACACCTTCGCCCAGGCGACCCAGCCAGGGGTAATAAGGCCCCGATTTGCGCACCAGAAGCTACCCATGGATCAGACCTCTTGATTCAAAGCTAATAAATCCAAAGCTTTCTCTGCAGCTTCACTAGATGTCTCTCTTCTTGGCTGCCCCCATAACGCTTGGGGGCACGAAAGGGATGGTATTTCCTAAATGTAGCTTAGCTTCTGATGTGCGTTTCTAAATCACTTCAGTATTTCCTCAATACTATATTTAGATGGATATGAACAGGTTTTAAGTGGATTTGAACAAGATTTAGTTGGATTTGAACAGGCTTTAGTTGGATTTGAATGGGTTTAAGATGTAGGGCGCGCATGAACTGGTACCAGTTCATTAGCCCCATAAGATAAACCTGTTCAAATCCATCTAAAACGACTGAAACAAATGAATAAAAATGAATGGTTTTAGATGGATTTGAACAGGTTTAAATGGGTTTGAACAGGTTTCTAATGAAGCAATGAAGCTTTCAAAACTGCTTCGCCACTTGGAGACCAAGCCCCCTACATTAAAAGACACGTTTGTGTCTGACGTCTGTGCTTGGAGGCTTGCAATATTCATGTTAACAGACTAGCTAGAAATATAACATCAAAATGGGGTTTAAATTAAGGCTTAATATGATGAATATGATTAATATGATTAATATGATTAATCTTAATATGCAAAACTGAGGTTACTGAGCTGAAAACTGGAAAATATAAGGCGGCATGCCATCTACAATAAATTACAATAATTTGGAAAACAACTAATGCAATATAGTAAATGGCATGCATTTATATAGCACCTTTTTGCACCCTTCTCGGCACCCAAATCGCTTTACATCTTGTTTCCACTCTCCCATTCACTCCTGGGGCAGACAGAGAGGGGGCTGCCATTCACTGCAGGTAAGGTGGGTTAACTGTCCTGCCCAAGAACACAATAACAGCATGAACAGGGCAGAGCGGGATTTGAACCGCCAACCTTCTGGTTATAGGACAACTGCATTGAGCCACTGCGGTGGCTCAATAGTTATTAAACATGGATCAATACAAGAAAGAAGACGTGATGTATGATTATAATGTTACAAACGGGACTGAACCAACCTGATGGAGCATGACTCCGAGAAGAAGAAAGAAAATAAAAGCTCACAAATATATTACAGACTGAACAAAAATAAAGTAGTGAAAAATTGGTTTTATTTAGTCTCACCTTTGCAAAGTGAAGCAGAATCATCAGCAGCACAATTATTACCACTGTTCCACAAACGCCGCTCAATAAAACTGTTTTCATTGGACACAGCTGTAATAAATGTAAGTCTGTTAGCATCAGGCTCATCATAAAACATCAGAGTTTGTGTTTTTGACCAGTTACTGTCCATAGCACTGGATCATTCCTGGACAATTAAAACCACCAAAACAAATAAAAGTCTGAGGTGTTGTATCTTCATAAAGCAGTGTCTCATCCAGTGTTTTACCATTAGACTGTAAATATTAATATTACTCACATTTGACTGAGATCCAACTCTCTGGAGAAGTCCAGATCCGTGGAGATCTTTGGCCTTGTTCTTGTGCCTCACATTTATAAAAACCCTGGTCAGACTTGGACACTGCAGAGATGTTGAACTCAGTTTGGGTTCCATTTTGGATTAGTTTTCCATTTTTATAGAAAAGGACAGAAGAAAGAGCAGTAGATGTTTTCAGTTTACAGCCGAGAGAAACAGGTCGTCCCTCAGTCACAGGATGAACAGGACTCACAAGGACAACATCACCTGTGAAAAGTCAGACTTCTACTATTACATTATCACAGCAATAAAAATAATATGATGGTGTAGTAATCTATTATATGAAAAATGAAATGAAAAAACCTACTGTGAAAAGTGATGTTGAGGGCATTGCTCAGTTCTCCTGATCCAGACTCACACCAAAAAGTGCTGTGATCTGTCAGGACTCACTGTGAGAGACACTGGGGACTCAACATCTGCAAAACAACAAGTGCATAAATAATGAAGAATGAAAATAACATAAACACTTACAGTTTCTAAATATCTCTGAATGATTAGCAATAAATAAACATCCTACCTTTAGTCCAGACAAACTTGGGCTGACTGTATTCAGAGTAAAACAGTGGACGTCCTCGTCCTGCTCTACACACAAACCCTGCTGTGTTGGTCTGGTGCTGAACGCTGAAGGAGTCCTGTTCAGTCCCATTACTGTGACCTGGGAGCAGCTCATATCTGTAAGAGTCTGATGAATGAGGAACAGCCTTGTACCAGTAAAAGGTCCATCCTGCAGACGGCTGTTTAACACCACAGCTCAGAGAGACAGAGACTCCAGGAGTCAGCCATGACGAAGACACAGACAGGACAGGCTGGAGTTTACCTGTTTGAACACTCATTAGATTTCATTTGTTAAATTACATAAAGGATTTTACAATTTATTTTGAACAAAAACGTTGTCCATACTCACTCAGTACGTCCAGTCTGGTCTCTCTGCTCCACAGTGTTGTGAGATCTGGAGCTCTTTCTCCTCTACATCTGTAGTGTCCACTGTCAGACTCAGTAACTCTGGAGATTGTATATTCTCTTGTTGTTTGATGTAGGACTGAACCGATCCTGCTCCACTGATACGTCCACTCAGTGTTTCCTCTGTCCTCAATCTCACCTGAGAGTGAGCCTCTCTCCAGAGAAGATCTCAGACCAGTTGGGAGACACTGTGGGTACTTTTAAAAATAACAAATATATCATCCTAACATAATATGAGATAATACCGTATATCTTTATACCTTTTTTAAAAATCCAACTTTAATAAATTATTTTTAATTTAATTCAACACAAACACTTTTATTTAGATCTACATATAAAAACATAACTATATTCACCAGTTTCTAAAACAGTGACAGTGTTACTTTCAGATGTGAGGATATATCCCATCCTCTGCAGGAGTACACACCTCCATCTGAGACTGACACCAGCTGAGTTTTCTTTCACTGTTCCTCTGAGAGTCAGAGTCTCACTTTTGTATAAATAAGTTATTGTTAATGTCACCTGCATATCTGGTTTGGATTGATGGCTGCTGGTCTGTGAGCAGAAACAAATAGAACTTCGAGAAAATGCAATGGTATGTTTGGTTTTAAGTGTTGAAGTGTAGTATAAGTGTGTTTTAAATGTGCTTTTAGTTATATGTCCAGGTTTCTGGCCAAAAAAAGACCCCCAGAGAAACAAACACACTAAAAAGGTTCCGGGTCAGACCAAGGCAGGGGAATGTGAGGGAAAACAAAGTGGGTTGTTGAATGGTTTAGGGGTTTCAGTGAGTACAAGTCTTTGGTTTTTAGGGTTTGTAAATCGTATTTGTTTTTACATATGGTCTATGGTTTAGGCTTATTTCAAAGAGAATTCTAACATAGTTATTGTTAATAACTTTTTAAGGGTTTTAATGTTTTTTACCCAGTTATTTGAGCAGATGTTATAAACATTTTTTGTTCTGCTGCTGGAGAGGACTGAACTCCACCAGCCTCCATTGCACTTTTTGCACATTGTGCACTTTGATATTTATTAGAAAAAGAAGCTTCTGTTTTCTGCTCATTATTACTTTTAATTCACAAACGTCCAGCCACTTCCCAGTCAGCCTACGTAACAAACCCCTTTAATTCCCCTTTATTTAATGGAAATTCAGTTGTTAGGGCTCTTCAAATGAGTTAAGGCAGAATTCTTCATCTTCCACAGACTGACTAATGGTAGAGTCTTATGGCAGTCAGAAAGAAGGAGTCCTTGTGTTGTTCTGTCCTGCAGCTCACTGAACTCAGACGTCCACTTGCTGCTCTCTCTTTCCTCAGACTGTGGTCCCTGAACTAAAATGAGTTGGACATCCCTCCAACTCAGTTACATGAGCCTCGTTTCCACTGGAGCAGTATGGGGCAGGTCGGGTCAAAGGTATCTGACCCACCAGATGCACTTTGTCTTTAGAAGAGCGGCTAGTTTCCTTGTTTGATGTAAATCATCAAAAAGAATGTAATAAACTGAAAAATTTAAAATTTATGATTTGTAGGCTCTGTAGGTGGTGTGTGGTTAAAAGTAACACAGTGTTAAAGAAGAAAATTAGAGATCAGAGATTATTATTATAGTAATTATTTAATTATTCATATTTACAAACATAAACATATGTACAAAATAATTTATAATCAACTTATTAAAATGAATGAATGAATAAATGGATGAATAAACGAATTAATGAATAAATGAATAAATGAATGAATTAATGACATTAATAATTGATTCTAGTCATTCTGGTGGCTCCTAGTCAACGTGCTGCCTCTGATACACCTCCTGTTCCAATAAAAGACAGGCTAGTTATGCACGTTATAATTGAATTTTCAACAAAACAAGCTGGATCTT
This sequence comes from Neodontobutis hainanensis, assembly GCA_024349245.1. Lineage (NCBI taxonomy): Eukaryota > Metazoa > Chordata > Actinopteri > Gobiiformes > Odontobutidae > Neodontobutis > Neodontobutis hainanensis. Next base: position 39,215 of record JALDNG010004127.1, on the reverse strand, counting down.
TAAAACTCTATCCTCTCTATAATATGACCCTGAAGTACACGTTTGAGACTGACTGAGGACTACACTCAGGGCTTAAAACAAGTCCCTTGTTATTTTTGTGACCTTTTAAACCACAATACAACATAATAATAATAAAAACATTTGACTTGTAGATGTGATGTGTGCTTTTGGACTTACATCCCTGCTCTCCTCTTGGGCCTGTATAATGGCGGCCACAATAAGGTTCACCAGAACAAACTGGGCTATTATTACTAAAGTAATAATGCACAGGGGCCAGCCCAGGACAAGTAGGTTGCACAGTTTATGTCACCTGGTCAACACTTCCTCAAAGTATCCTTTAACAAATCAATGAAAAACTTAGACATCAAAAATCACGGTAGAATTAAAAATATTGTAGATTAATATATATATATATTTAGTAAATATTGGGTTACAAAGCAGACCAGGCTCACCTGAAACACAGTGAGCATCGACCACAGGATGGAGTCAAAGTTTATCCGTTTATGCACATCTTCTGTGGCAAAGATGAATTTCGATCCAAAGCAGTGCATCCCCAGTAGACTTGAATAACATAGTCAGTAAACCTGCACTCGTAGAACCTCTATCTCTCTATTCTGAGAAGTACTTGCCTGAAAACAAAAATGAAAAGCAGCAACAGGGACCAGAGTGGAATGGCATCTTTCATGGACTTTATTAGAACTAGAATTAGTTTCCTCAGGTTAGGATGGGACTTAATGAGGCGCACTAGACGCAGCAAACGAAAGACACGCAGCACCGCATCGAAACAGTTCCACTTGTTTCACAGATAACTCTGTTTATGACCAAAGACTCCGTGAGCCAACACATTCATACTGGTTTCAATCACAAAGAAGCTGAAGAAAGAGTAATCCAGAATCTGGTCGAACAAAAATACAAGAGGAAAAGAGGAAGCAACCTTAACATTCCTTTAAGAACTGCCACACATTATAATGACTGTCTTTCAGAGTGATTGTATTTTGATCTCTCACTCAACAAAGTGTTTTATTATCCTTTAACAAATCAATGAAAAACTTAGACATCAAAAATCCTGGTAAAATTAAAAATATTGTAGATTAATAAATGTAATAACAAAGTAGTAACTAGTAATGGCTCTCTAATTAAAACAAAAGTATGGCTTGTTCTCAGGCAACATCATGGCTGGCACTGCTGTGGAAATACAGTTACAGTAAATCAGCAAACATTTAGCCACATATAATCAATAAATTAAAAAAGTGATTGGATTTTTGTGTTTTGTTGCATCCTATTATTTTGTTGAATGATAGGCCATCAACTGACTGAGAACAGGCTATACATCAGCTTAATATGTTTTTAATGTTTTCCATTTTTGCCAGTTACTTATTGTTGCTCTGTGCATTTCATGGCTCAGAAACAAAAGCCCCATCTGTTCAAAACGTCACAGCAAAAGAGATTATAATATTTTTCAGCAAAGTCAGGTCTGATGCAGACTTGAGGAAGTGTGAATAAAAGGTTCAATGGAGTCTGATAGAGAGCGTTACTGCAGCATTGGGGCACCCTTCATACATGTACCACTCGGAGGACAGGGCCATACATTTCTTGGCACGTGGAATACCATGACATCATTACACTTCAAGCTGTTTTTGCAATGTTTATGTTGTTGAACTGATAACTTTGATTAGAAAACTTACACAACTGCAAACTATTGTGGAACGTTACTTACTATTTATTTAGCTGATGTTTTTATCCAAAGCGACTTACATTAAGCTTCAATTCACCAGTGTTACAGCTGGAACACCACTGGAGGCAAGGAGTGTCTTTCCCAAGGACACAACGACAGTATAAACCAGAGGTGGGGGACTCGAGTCACATGACTTGACTCGAGTCTGACTCGAGTCACAATTTTCGGGACTTGCGACTTGCTTGATTAAAGTATGAAAATGACTTGACTTGACTTTGACTTGAGAAAAAGTTACTTGAGACTTGACTTGACTTGAAGTGGAAGACTCGACAATGACTTGAACCTATAAAAAACAAACAGCAATAAAATGTATTAAAAATATATAATTATTGTGACGTCAGCGCCACTAATCAGTGTCTGTGCCTTTGACGCTGCACAATTCAAACCGCGCCAAACATGGAAGACGCTAGTAATGTTGGTCGAGCTCCACAAATAGTCTTGTTTGGCTACAAGGACTTTGGACTGGACCGTGACAATAAAAAGATTTGCCAGATGCAAAATATGCAACTCCAGAATATCCGACACCACAACCACAACGTCAAATTTCATTTGACATTTCAAGAACCACAAGGAACGGTAAGAAATGCATCTCTTTCTAGTTAGTTTCACTTAGATCTATAACGATTACTAATGTAATGAATTTGGCTTTTATAATTCGGCATATTTTTTCTTACTAGAAAGCAACTAGAGCATTATCATTACTGATACGTCTCATAATTAACGTTATTGGGTAATTTGGCTATAACAGTAACATAGCCTGAATAATAATGTTGATAGACATTATAAATTTATTACATGTAGTCTATAATGTCTGTATTAAAAGTGTCTGTGGACTGTGTGTGGAAACTAAAAGGCTTATACCATACTGCGTGACAGGCTAACATGGAGGCTAGCACCTTATCACTAGCACCTACAGAGTTTCTTTTTTTGGTACAGACAAGAAATAATTACAGCACAATTACATATTAGGCAGTTTATCAGTCACAATAATTAATTTATAAGGTTATTATTAGCCCTTATGCTTAACCCTCTTAGCGCCAAAGTCGCAAAATTGCAACTTAACTGGAAAAAACAGCCGCTACTTCCGGTTTATGTGCTAAATTATGCTTCCACTCCCTTCCACCAGATGCCAGACATCCTTTAGTTTGTGGCTAGTCTACTATTACCATGTGTGTTGCCATTAAAACATTTGTAGAAGACTTCAAACTCGCGTGTCAGAGTATTCACAATCTAACTTATGGTCTCAGTGGGACTGTCAGGACCGGCGCAATAGAAGCCTCATTCTCTACACTCGAGCTTGTAAACGCTAAAATGACAAATAAAAAAACACCTGTGATGAAGCTTTGGCTTTAGTAATGGCTGACTCTGGCCGCGATAGTGACAAGGAGTTTGTGAATAATGCGGTCTCTATTGACAGCTGTTTGGGACAAATACGTGTTGTTCATTTTGAAACTTTACCCAGTCGAGGAGAGAATGGGCTAAACCGAGTCAGCGAATGCGCAGATCAACGCAGTGATACTAATAAAAGTGTATGTGGCATGGCATAGTTGTAGATGTGCACATCTACAACTATGCCATTTGGATAAAAACAGATAAAGCTACTTCAACCAAACACCTACAGTACATGTTTTTATTTCTCAGATCTATTTTCATACGTTTTACTAGTTATGGTGTAATAGAAGTTGTTGTTGTACTGTAGTTTACTAATTTTGCTTTACAAGTTACTGTTATTAATAATTCAATTTCAGAAAAAGACAGAAAAAAGAAAAATATATTATAACATTTTAATTAGTCTGTATGTACTGTAAATAACATAACTGCAATATATAATGCCATGGTATGCCAATAGATGCATACACTTATTTCATTCATATATTTTGGGTCATACCTGACATTTTTCTAGTTTAGAGAAGTACTCTATTTCTTATCATTTTCAAATCACACAGATCTCAGAAATCTGTATTTTTAAAAATAAACCCTTGCGCCTAAAGACAAGACATTAAAAAGAAAAAGAGTTTTACATTCTAACAGTACCTTGCATAAAAGTATTTACATTTCTGTAAAAACATATGAAACTGTGTGAATGCTGGAACCAAACTTTATGTGAATACGATACGAACAGTAAATTATCATTTTTAAATTAATTTATATTTTCCTTAAATTGCAGTATTTAAAAAAATAAAGAATGTTTGCACATACAAAAATATATATATATTTATTTTTGTTTTAATGTGTACAGTTAATGTTCACAGTTTTCCTAATTTTTTTAATCCATGCAGATATGATGAATATCTCAAATCCAAGATACACTGCAGCGATCTACAGCAGCCATGCATGTCACAGTTCATTGTGCCCCAGTCTACTACATATCCAGTCAACCATCCTCGTCAAAAGGCCATTACAGAAGCAATAATATCTGATCTGATCATTAATTGCAACATGCCCCTGTCTATCACTGACAACAGGCACTTCATTCACTTTCTCTCCATTATGGACACAAAATATACTGCAGTGAGCCGCAGAACCATCACCTCAAGACTTGACACTGTGGTGTCTGAGAGACAATCAAAACTAATAAGTGAAATGGCCACAGTTGAAAATCTGTCTGTCACAGTGGACATTTGGTCAGACAGAAGAATGAGAGGCTACCTTGGTGTCACCGCTCACTGGATGAACACTGCAGCAGATTACGTTGAAATCTCATCTACTAGCTTGCAACCGGTTCAAGGGGTCACATACAGGAGAGAGAATTTGTGAAGAATTTATGTGAATAAATTAAATGTACTCTTAAAAAATATGTGATCAGTATAAAATCAAACAAAAGATTGATCATATAATTTGTGACAATGCACCAAATATGAAGAAGGCATTCACCACATGTTTTCCCAGTTCAGCTGAAGCAGATGAGGATGATGACTGCCTGGATGATGCAGAACTTCGGAATGCCCTTCCAGTGGATGAAGAGGAGAAGCTGAATGAGACCTTGACCTCCAAAAGTCAGCATAGACTACAGTGCTTTGCACACACACTACAATTGGTTGTTGGTGATGGTCTTAAAGAGACCAGGGCTGTTAGTTCGGCTCTGGCTAAAGCGTCGCGGATCAGTTCTCTGCTCCACACAAGTACTTCTTTTAAGGAGGAATTTGAGAAAGAATTTGGCCAACGTGGAGTCCCTGCTTCTGTTGTTACTCGATGGAATTCAACTTTCCGACAGCTGAAGTCCTTGCTTAGCTGTGACTACCAAACTTTGTGCAAGGTCTTGGACGTTAGAGGGCACAGAGAGACTATTTTCACTCTAAGAGAGTGGGCTCAGATTAAAGAACTGGTCAGCATTCTGAAGCCCTTTGCTGATGCCACTGATCTCACTCAGGAGAGAAAGTTGTAACCATAAGTGCTGTGATTCCATGTGTTCTCTCTCTCAACAATCACTTGGAAAACCAGAAAGAAGGAACACAATACTTGGTCAACCTAATCCACAGTCTTCAAAGATCACTGCAGAGAAGATTCAAAGGCATCTTTGTCAATGTAAAATGTCTCATACAGATCCCAATGAAGGAATCCTGCCATTCTCTGATCCTGTTTATGTCAAAGCAGCTGTTCTTGATCCAGCCTTTGGGGTTATGTGGATAGAGCATGATGTATTGGTTGATGACAAGCTGAAGGAGCAGTTGACCATGGAAGTAAAAAGTAAGTAATAGGCTAATTTTAGAATTAGACCCCATACTTGTAAATACTACATTATTAGTAGTATTTTATTTATTTATTTCAGAAATTGGAAGTGCTGCACAATAAAGTTTATTGTTTATCAAGACTGCAAACGTTTAATGGTTTATTGAATAAACCATTAAAAGTTTGCAGTCTTGATTTAAACACCAAAGTAATCTTATTCCTAAATGACAATGTTCAATGTACGATCACAGCAAACAAAAAAAATTGCATTGGCACTACTGCTGGCCCAGAGAGAGCAGTTAATTTGTAATATGTATGAATTAAAATGAGACCTTAAATCATTTATTAAGTTTCTGACTGCTTAAAAAATCTTTTAAATTAAATATATTTTAATAGACTACATCAATTAACATTTTGTCAGAACATTTATTAAATGACATAAAACTTATTTTTATTGTCTATTTAGAAAAAAATTATGATGCTTAATGTATCCAGAATCATGCAACTCTAGAATTTTGTGTATGCTTATTTGTATTTTACATTTTTGTGTTTTAGATCTGATTCTCCAGGAGGCAGACCAATATAAAACAGACAGATCATGGAGATGAAGAGCAAATCAAAGGGGATGAAACTGGGCTGTTCTTATACCACAAAAAGCAAAAGAAATCTACTCATTTCAGCCCTGCTGCCCAGCTCAACCATTACCTGGACAATTGTGATGGCCAGAACTGCCTTTTGTTTTGGGGAATGAACAAGGAGAAAATGCCTTCACTTTTCCAAATTGCAATGAGGGTATTAGCTGTGCCTGCTTCAAGTGCACCTGTTGAGCGTGTGTTCAGTCATGGGGATTATTATGAGGCCCCATCGTTCACAACTTAGTCCCATTGTCTTGGCAAATCTTATTTTGTGTAAATGCAACAAATTTTAGACTGTTTCAATTAAACTGAATTAGACAGATTGGATTATACATCTTAGACTCTAAATGTTTTGTGTAAATAACAATTTATTTTATTTTCAGATATTAATGTAGCACAGATGTTTACAAATTCATAATTTCTGTGCAAAAATAAATTTGTATTGGAAAAAATTACCTCTTTTTATTTTAGTACTTGACTTGAATTGACTTGAATTGACTTGAAACTTATCAGGACTCGACTTGACTTGCTTAGGGTGAACCCATGACTTGACTTGACTTGCTTGATTTATCTGAACTGTGACTTGAGACTTGACTCGAGACTTGATGGTTAAGACTTGAGACTTGCTTGGACTTGACCATGTGTGACTTGTCCCCACCTCTGGTATAAACTGTGAAGAGAGCGGGAATCGAACCACCAGGGACAACCGCTCTACCACTGAGCCACTAAGCCCCACTTCTGCCACAGTCATTTTCTAAAAACATCCACTTGCTCGGGTGGGTTTTCTTTGGGTACTCACTAAAGCCCCACTAACATCAAAAACATGCTGGATGCCCCCTGGTGGAGAATGCAGATAAGGAATAACTGCTATAAATGTTTACAGCTGCACTATGTACATTGATGGAGCAATAACAGTCGTTAGGAATACATGTTTTAGAGCCAGTGCATGATTGTGTGCTAGAATTTTCTTTTGTGTTGTGGATGTGGGCTTGTTCTTGAGTTTGTCTACCATCAAAATGCCGCTCCAGTTGTCTCCTGTGCACAGTATGTAGAGCGTCAGGAGGGCACTGCCAAAGTTTTGAAAGTTGTAGTAGGGACTCAAGCCGACACATGGATACTCTGGAGTACACTCTAGTCACGAGAAAGATCAAACAATCAATATATGATAATATAAACAATATACACATTATATTAACAATGTTTTAAATACATACGACAAACACAATGTTTATAATAATATATGTACTGTGCTAGTGTTTTTGACTGACCAAGTGACGCAGCATAAACTTCACTGCTCATAAAAGGAAGTGTGAATCAACAAAGTTTAGAAGACTTACAGGGTAATGGTCCTCTTTGCGAAGCCCTCTACAGACCACACCATAATCTCCTGATCCCAGCCATTCTGTGACCAAGTCATTAAACCCTGCACACAAAAACTATAAGACGTTAATGTGCTGACTAACATAGTAAAAATAACTATTAAAAACTCTTTCTTCTCCTGTAAGACCAGACGCCTGAGTCTACACAAAAGACTAAACAGCCCAACAGTGAGCACAGTGTTGTCACCAGGATCAGTGAAGAGTGGATGTGATCTGTGTCGTGTCTGACCTGTCTGTGACGGCCGAGTGAACTCTGACCAAGTCTTAGACAAGCTGGTCTTGACGTTTTGCAGTTTTGATGTCAAAAACTTTTTGATCTTTGGGATTAGTTGTAAATTTTTCCAAAATACAACTATTCATTTTGCTTGTACTTTAACATATAGCTTAGTTTTAACAAATTTTATCAAATTTAAACACTTTCAATAAACCAAAACAACATATAACACTTTGTCTATTAACACATTAACACAACTGCAAAATGGCGGATCAGCACGTGACTCTAGTGGTAATTACACTTGCACATGAACCTTAAATTAATATGTGCATAACTTGTACATTAGGTGCTTTAAGATTCACTACATGTACATAAATCTACAATAAATCAATGGTAAAGACACATGTAACTAAAAGTACACCCGCTTTCTCTCACGGTGCTAGCTTGCAAACCTCCGCTAGCTTAGCATAAATTAGCTATAGTGTTTCTGTAACTGTGCATTTACACAGATACATTTCGGAAGTTTCATCCCAACACTTGTACTGTTTTCATGTGATTTCACAAACTTCACACCAACCTGAGAAAAGATCTTCTGCTTCATTTGACTGCAGGGTTTATTCTGCAGTTCTGCCCTTGGATTCCTAACCCCGTTGTTGGTGCGCTTGTGACACTCCAAAGTATTGTATTATACAGTTAACGCATCTTGTTAACACATCTCAAAATAAATTTATATCTGTTTTTAACCATTTTTCTCAAGTATATTGAAACAATGTATTACTATGAGCCTTACATATGGCACAGAGTCTGATGATACATTTAACTCTAAAAAGAGCAATGTCATGGTTGTTTGAAGCAAAGATGTTAAGACATTACTGCCTTTACATTACACTGCCTTTGACCTGTGTGACAACCTCTCTTGTGACATGCAAAGAAATCAGATACCTTGGTCACTTTTTAACAGATGTGTGACTGATGACAGCGATGTTCAGAGACAGTGTGTAAACTCTAAGCACAGGTCAATTTCTTGATTCATAAGGACATACAGATAGTGTTTGAGAGGTAACAAACATGTCTACAGCAGTGTAGGTAAGTGCACCTAGAGAATCTGGTTTAAAGCTGATAAATGAAGACTTATCCACTGCTGCATGAGAACTAAAGATAATGTTTCAAGAGAAAGTGACTGACAAACCTGTCCTGGGAGAAGACCAAGGGCTTGAGGGTCATTTATCCTCTTTGGAGTCCCCCTGGAGACTCGAGGGATGTAGTTGTAGTCTTTGGCCACCTTTACTGTGTGGACATGTTAGGGCTGTAATAATAAAAAAACATTATTAATAGTATTATTATGTTGTTGTTTCACTGTTTTGATAATGTTGCATAAATATTCCTTATTCACACATCTAATAATGCATAGAGGTATGCAGCAAAGCATTTGTGAAGCCACAACTTTGCACAACCTTGAGGCGGATGGGCTACAAGCAAAAGACCCCACCTTTCTAAAGGGCAAAAGTCAGGGTCAATTACACTAAATTAAAACACTAAATAAATATAACAATTGCCTGTATAAATTAAATGTACTCTTAAATTTTGACATTGCAAATAAGTACTTTAATCACATAACATCACTTGAGCACATGACGTGGGGCTGGGCATAGATGGTGTGGGGCTGGGCATAGATGGTGTGGGGCTGGGCATAGGTGGTGTGGGGACCACATTTGTCACAAAATGTGCTTATTTTTTTACTTCTGTAAGCACATGACGTGGGGATGGGCAGAGGTGGTGTGGAGACCACAAGCTTTGTGGCTTTGCCTCGGTAAACTTCTTGTGAATGCTTTGCTAATATTTATCTGCAGTTCACTGCAATGTTTTGGTGTAAAGCAGGAACACAATTATTAACACAAACACAAAAGACACAAAATAATACAATGAAGTAATGTTTTAGTTTGTTCATGTCTGTTCTCACCTTGATCACTGTCCTCAGTTGGTTGCTACTTGCTCCCAACACATCCCTTTAACTCTAGCAAGTTTCTTTTCCTCAGTCCACTCCAGGACAGCCTTAATGATGGTCAGGAGGGCTCAGGAGCCAAGCACAGCAACGTCCTCCTCCCAGTTAGGCTGCACACCTACTGTCGCCAGCAACTCTGAACAAAACGGTACATGTTTCAAATGGGTATCACACTCAGGGTGTTTAGTCCTGACATTTAGAAGTTTTAGAGTAACAGGATCTACTCGGTTGCCTGTGTGAATGTGTTTAATGTACCCTGAACGTGTAAATGATTGTTATTAATGAAAGTGAAGTGGACCTGACTGTTGTACCGTGTCGGGGTTAGGTCATAATCAGCGTCTCTCATGGAAACTCCTAAATGGTCTTTAAATACGGCAAAATACAGCAAAATACAGCGAAATACAGCAATATACCGCCATCCACCAGAGGGCACGACTTTACAAGTGTAAAAATCATGTTTACAGCCTGGTACAAAAGATGGCTCCGGTCTCTAGAGCTTCTAAAGTTTTTAATTCGGGACAACTCTTAATTTTAATTTTTGATTAATATGTTTATGCTATCTGAAAACCATTGTTTTACTATGGCGTAAAAGCCGAAAAGCCCGGATGTAGCTGCCATTTTATTGCCCTGTCATAATGACAATACTGGTAAATACAAGACCAATCGGCCGATAACCTCTATGGTCATAATACACTCCACAGAACAGATACATCCTATTCATCAATAGGTAGGAGTGGCTAGATTAAGACAGTTGTTACTGCTTAGACACAAGTCTTTGTAAACCAAGTAACAAGATATACAGTCCATGTGAAATAGAAAAGAATAAACTCACGGTGATCGTGTAACTGGTCAAAAGAGGATTTGCAAATACTAAAGAATGCTATTAGCCGGAGGAGGAGAAGCAAACGATCCTCCATGACATGGATCACAAGAAGCCAGAAAGGTCTTGGCTTTTTAACAGACTCTTGCTGTCTCTTTGTAGATTCATCCAGGTTTTCATCTAAAACATGGAGCAGAGAACACAAATAGACAGTGGGGTATTTTAGTTATATTAACTAATAACAGTTCAGTGGCTGTTGTATGAATTGCTTTAATAAATTCAAACCAATCAAGGTGTGCTTCATTTGTAAAACTGGAGGTGGGGAGACACAGAGAATATTTAGGGGAAGAATCAAGATGGAAAAAAAGGAAAAGGAAAATGATTGTTATGAAGACTACATTATAGCTTTTTGTATATAAATGATGCCATTTTAACAAACTAATGGGCATATTCTAAAGACTGAGTTATAGTTCAGTTAAACATGTTTAAAAACAGGTCACATTAACTTTTACCCACAAATTAGGCACTGAGTCAAGGGTAATATGCAGATATTACTACATTAAAGAGGATCTGTGTATTATCTATTATGAAGAAGACAAAAAAAGGATAAACTTACTGCATCTCTTTTTATCTGGCCTTGTGTTTAGGCCCTGAACAAACTCATATTTATGTTCCATATCTGTGGCCTCAGCTCACTGACCAGGTACTGGGTCCTAGTGCCTGTCAGACTGGATTCTCATTCTTATCTATTGAGTTAAATGAGTTATTTGGTTTAAGCCAATCTCCTTTTTAACCTATCTAACTTAATTTAAAATAGTTATCCAATGCTACAACTAGCTACAACTAGCCTGAACAGTAAAAACACAGTGTAACATGTGGTCACAAATAAATGTATTTACAATGTTTCTGAGGTCAATCAAACCACAGTTTATAGAAATAAGTGCCTAAATCCCACCTCAATAGGTCTAGTGTTAAGTGGTGTATATATTTTTTATTAAATGACATTAACATTGAATGTCTAGTATCTTCCTCATTACACATTTGTAATAGTCATCATATAACCAGAGCCATATTACATCCCACTGAGTGCTCACATTTCACTGTAAACACACTTGGCCCCACTTCTGGCATGCTCTTGGACAACAAACACTGCAGTCTCTGTGTTCAACTGGTCACTGATTCAGATCCTGCAGCGAGGAACGGAGAAATGGGAGAAAACTGCATTCCTCACAAAAGATTTTCACACCTGGTCAAGCAAAAACTTTTATGTATAAAGGAACTGAGGCCAGAAAATACAAAATATTGACACATATTTCCATAATTAGTGGCCTACATAGATTAAACATTAATTAATTCTCAGTTACAGTCTCTTTTGTATTTCCCTTCATTATATTAATTAAGTTTTTATTTAACCTGTGCTGAAAAGAAAGTACAGACATCTCTCAAACAGACTGAGTGAAGTGTGGCTTCAGCCAGGAATGTGTCGTGTTTAGGCCTCAGTACACAATCTGCTGCCTCAACTCAAAGGCCACACTGGGTCCTAGTGCCTCTGACTCCCCATATTTTTCTTTTGATTTACTTTCACTAAAACTGTCATTTGTTGTATGCCATAATTGATATGTAAAGCGTCTTTGCCTCCCAGAAAAGCGTTATATAAAATTGATGTAATAATAATGATAATAGTAATTGATACAGCACGGATATGTTGGTAAATACCCCACTATTATCATGCAATTGCCAAGTTGTAAAGTGTGTGGTTGAAAAAATAAATATATTATTGTGGAATAAGTTTGAGAGAAAACAACAGATGTCTTTTGGTGATTTATTTAAGGAAAAGAAAAAAGAATTCAGAGACATCTTTTGCAAAAGGAGGAATGGAAAATACAACTCTGTCTGTGTACAGAGTTGCATGAACAGTCCCAATGTTAACTAGGCGGGCTTAGAATTTATACTGAAATCACAGCAGATAAGAAAAATGAAACACTGGCTCTCAGGAGTGAGCCATCTAACATGAAAGACAATTTTATCAGTTTGAAAACAGTACAGATGGTGCGCACATCATTATGCTGCGGTCAAGGACAGCACAGAGCATGTGAAAGAGGAAAATATGATTTTCCCATTACAATTCCCTCCTTTTGATCAAACACAATTGATCAACCAAAATCAATCAAAACTCAATTAGGATACAAAACATAAATCAAATTAACCTAAGCTTTGTGAGTTGTACTACAGTTGTGGTGCGAAAAACCCAGCCGAGGGCTGACTAAATCAAGTAGAAACATTTCATACTATCAGTAGCTGACCTAACGCTGGGAAAAGAACACCACAGCCCCTCCCTCACAGGCGTAACTCACTAGGGTTAAACATAAGCATTAGATGAAAAATATTCACAAAACAAATCAGTTTGTAAAACTTAAAAACCTTCAAATCAAAAGACTTTACCTCAAAGAAAGCATTAGTGAAAAATTTAAAAACACCACATGTAAGTACACAATTTTAGCCTTAATGTGTCTAAAATAACAAAAATTAAAATTATCAGGTTCAAAAGTTGATTAGCTGTGATTGCTTTGGTGACTATATTTCACAATTACTATTTCAAAAGAAAATTACATGTGGATTACACAGACATAGGAACATTCTTAGTCATACTTAGTTTTCTTCAAATAGATGAGCAAATAAAACAGAATTAACAGAGTCACAATCAAGAGCAGAGGTGTCTGGGTTGTGGTCTTTGTCCTGTTGAGGCAATTCAACATAGAGTTTAGCTAGTTGCAGGTTAAAAGAGAAGTCACTAATCTTCGGATGAGCGGAATAATGCAGCAGGAGACAAGGAAAAGAAGGATAATAACCACTAAAAGTATGCCTGCGAGTTTAGTTAACCATGTTTTCCAAACACCGCCCATTTCTAATGTTCAAAGATCTGTTCAATAATAGCAATAATAAAATGATAGTAACAAATAAAATAAAATTAAGCAGTTATCATAACATTAACATGCATGAGTATGTAATAATTGTTTAATAGATATTCAAAAATTAATCATTAGAGCAATTTTAAATGCAATAAAGAACCCAAAAAAGATATATACATATATATTTGTCAGTATAAAACTGGTTATCAGTGATGTGAGGAACTGTGGGACAGATGAGTGTGTCACATGTTATAGTTACGCTGTTGAATTTGCTGAAAACGGTCAGCTCTATTTCTTCAGGTGGTACAGAGTCTTTCATAAACTTGATTGTAGGTGGGACCAGCTCTCGGCACTGGTCTCAACGTTGAACTGCGTTTACCAGAGCAGTTTCAGCGGAGGAGGTGAGCGAAAATCTCACCCCAGTCTTCCCACGTAGTCAACGGTGGAGGTAGAGCTAAGGTCTCACCTCAGATCTCCCACGTAGGAGCTTGTTCTCGGGACAAGCCTCTTACTTTGTGATCATTCACTGGGTCCACTCTTTGACAGTGGGGAGCAGTTGACGAGCTGGTCAGGTGGAGGAATCTTCTTGCAGTGTTGTGCATGGATCCAAGGGGCTCTTTCTGCGACCTTCACAGCCGTGTGGGTCGTGAGCAGGATCTGATAGGGCCCACACCAGGGTTTGTCTCTCCAGCTGCGCTTCCTCAGGTTTCTCACCAGGATGTAGTCGCCAGGCTGGAGTTTGTGAAACTGGTGGGTGGCCGGTTTGGGCAGGGAATCAAGCACCTGAGATCTAATATTAGAGACAATATTAGAGAGTGAAATACAATAGGATATCATTGGGTCTGGCAGAGTACTATCGGCCAGTGCTGCAGGTTTAGATGGGGTCCAAACCCAATTCCAGGAGGTAGTCCAAACACTATCTCAAAGGGAGAAAGGTTATTTCGCGTTTTACCTGTTGATTCAGATATTTTTGCCAATTTGCGTTTCAGAGTGCCATTTTCTCTTTCTACAGCTCCTCCAGAAGCTGGATGGTAGGAGCAATGAGTTTTCAGGTCAAATTTAAGGTGTTCACTCAGTGTTTTCAAAATGTCATTTACAAATGAGTACCGTTATCACTCGTAATTAGATTCGGAAGTCCCCAGCGAGGAATTATTTCGCTTAAGATGATTTTTGCTACTGCGTCAGCAGTGCAGTGTTTTGTTGGGAATGCTTCTACCCACTTTGAAAACATGTCAGCTATTACAAGACAGTATTTCTTACCTTCGCAGGGTGTTAACTCAATGAAGTCCATTTAAATGTGGCCAAAAGGCCTGGAGGTGGGTTTGTGACCTCCAACATCTGTTTTGTTGTAGGAGTTACCTTTAGAATTGCTGGTTAAGCAGATGAAGCATTTTGAGCAAAAATCTTCAGCAAATTTGTTAAACCCCACAGTAAACCAATGTCTTTGAAGGTCTTTTCTCATTCCCTCCTTTGATACATGGTCAACGCCATGTAACAATTTTGCAAAAGGCAGGAAGAGGGCTTGAGGAAGACATGGACTGCCATTAGGGCCCATCCAAACACCATTTGTGTTTGTACAGTTTTTCTTTTTCCAAACAGCTTTGTCTGCTGGAGTGGAGATGCGGGCCAAATCAGAGAGTGAAACAATGTCAGAGTGAGTGCAAGTTTGATCCGTTGCCTGGGAGAGTAATGTAACAACATAGGGTGTGAGTGACGCTGCTTTTGCAGCTGCTCGTGCATTACCTAGAGAGACTGTCTTTGGCAGAGGTATGTGCAGAACACTTGCATACTGCCACGGCGGATGGGAGTAGCACTGCATCTAAAGATCAGAAATCAAATCTTTGTGTGAAATGGGTTTGCCATCAGATTTGAGGAATTTTCTGTGGCGCCAAAGTGCTGCGTGGTTGCGTAGAACACCAAATGCATATTGACTGTCTGTGTAAATGTTAACTGTTTTACCAGATGCCAATTGACAGGCTTTGGTCAGGGCAATTAGTTCTGCTGCTTGCGCCGATAACCGAGGACTGAGAGGAGATGACGCCACTGTTGCATGATCATCCACAACTGCATATCCAACGTGTGCAGTACCGGTGGTTGGGTCCTTGGAAGCTGAACCATCTACATAAAAAATGAGTTCAGGATTAGATCAAATCAAGTCTTGGCAGACAGATAAGGTCAAGTTCAGAAAGACAACAGTGAGGTTCTCCTCCTCTGGGAGAGGCAGGAGTGTAGCAGGGTTGAGAGTGTTACAACGTTTAACCTCAACATTCGGTAGGTTCAGAAGGGTGGTGTTGTAACGTAGCTGACGAGCAGGGGTCAAGTGAGCTGTCTTTTGTTCAGTCAGAATGTTGGAGACAGCATGTGGAGCAAAAAGGGTGAGATGACTGTAGCCTACATAGGGACGAGAGGCAATTATTGCTGCTTCACAGGCTGCTAAAGCACGGAGACATGATGGGTGGCCTCTAGCAACTGGATCAAGGTGTGTCGAGAAGTAACCCACAGGCTTCAGCAGCTGTCCCTGTTTTTGGGCGAGAACAGAATTCATACAACCATCACGTTCATCAACAAATTGGAAGAAAGGCTTGTCAGGGTTTGGCAATGCCAATGCAGGGGCTGTCTGTAGTAGCAGTTTCAAATGAGTAAATGCAGAGTCAGCCTCAGATGTCCATTTGAGTTTGGAGTGAAGTGTCATGTCTTTTTTCAGAGTAAGATCACGTAGTGGGCGTTCTACAGTAGAGTAATTTGGAATAAAAGTTCTGCAGTAGGAGCACATGCCAAGGAAAGACAGCATTTGTTTCTTAGTCAATGGTTTTGGGAAGTTGGCAATGGGTATCACCCTGTCTGTAGTAATGCTTTTTGTGAGTGAGTGATGACATGACCAAGAAACTGAACTTTCTGTTTTACAAACTGAATTTTAGAAAGTGAAACCTTGTGGCCCTGCTCAGCTAGGTGATTTAATAGAAGCAGTGTGTCAGTCTCACACTGCTCCTTCGTGTCTGAACAGAGCATGATATCATCAACGTACTGCAAAATGGCAGAGTGTTGAAGTGTCAAATGAAAGAGACTGTCACGTAATGCCTGACCGTGAAACGCTAGGAGCGCAATTTAGGCCTTGTGGCATTCGAGACCAGGAATAGAGTTTTCCTGCAAATTCAAAGGCAAACCAAAACTGGGAGTCTGGATGGACAGGTACAGAGAAAAAAGCATTTGAAATGTCAACCACAGAGAACCATTTTGAAGTTGTTGGAATTTGTGACATGATGGTGTATGGATTGGGACAGATTGGTGCTGGAGAGTGAATAGCTTCTCACAGCACGCAGGTCTTGGACAAAACGCCACTCAGTGGGCATTTCCTGTGGTCTGATCTTTTTACAGGGAAAATTGGAGTACGGCAGGGAGAGTCAGAGCACTCAACAATTACACCTGCTTTCAGCAGAGAGTCAAAGACTGGTTTTATCCCCTGTTCAGCTTCAGGCTTCAGAGGATATTGACGTGCTTTTGGTCTGTATTCGGACTTTGGAGTTAGTTGGAGAGGTTTACAGTTTTTAATTAAACCTACATCATATTTGTGTTTGGCCCACAATGAGTCTGGTAACTGTGTTAACAGTGGAGACACATCACTGGGTGTGAGAGGCTGAGCATCGACTTTTGCGAGTGTGTGACAGGAAGATGGGGTGGAGTCATTTTGAGGAAGAAGGTAGCAGGAGCGGTTACAATTGACTCCTGCAGTGAATGGCACATAGCATGTGTCAAGCTCGTGAGAGTGGTAAATGTCTGGATTATCTGGGTCTTGTTTCCAATCTGTAGCTTTTAAACATTTTGTCATAAAAGACCAACATCACGCCATTGTTTGTTATGTGGTTTGGCTATTGAGACATGCGGGGCTGAGTTTTGGATTTTGAAGAACTTTGACAGTTTGTGAGGTAATGGAACATTATAAGCGCAAAATCTTGGTTAAAGTACAGTCCATTCAGAATGAGTCGGTCAGTAGTTTGTCGGAACCAGCTTTCTTCATACTGTTCATCTGGACCCATGGAGACATGCGCTGTAACATGTAGTGCATTTGCCTTCATGAATTCAGAGAATGAGCTCATGTATTGTTTAGCGTTGTGTAACAAATTTGGAGTCAGCAGATGGTCCAATTTCCACTGATACACATACAATGGAGTGATCACTTCACATTTTATAAAGCAATATTCAGATTTGGTTTGTTTTATTTTGATACCATTTTCGTCTGCAGACAAGGTAATTCCTAGTGCGCACATTAGGTCACGACCTATTAGATTCACTGGACACAACTCAGACAACAGAAAGCTGTGTGTAGTGGACACTGATGGATCAGGTAAATGCCAGATTACAGATAGAGGTTTTGTGAATGGTTCTTTAACAATCTGTCCACTCGCACTAATGGAGTGAGTTGTTTTGCCATTTAATGCAGTTTGAATTTGGTCTTTTCTGATCAGAGATTTTGTGGCCCCAGAGTCAACCATAAATGACAGAGTTTTTCCATTGATGTCACATTTTATTACCGGTAATTTTTCACACACCGATGTTGTTAACTTAGCATAGGTACCTTTAAACATTTCAGCTTTTTTCATTTCAAGTTTCTTAATGGTTTCTGTCACTAAAGCAAGCAGTGGATCAGTTGCAAGCGCGTCTTCATTGCTTGTGAGCAGTGCGGTGTTGTGTGCATCATCAGTGACAGGTGTGGTGTCCTTTTCGTGTGTTATACTCATCTCATTTTGCGTAAGTCCTCGGTTCCTCATCATCACCAGCCAGTCAGTTGGGGTCACTCAGAGCAGTGTCAGAGCGTTGGTCAGCTCGGTCTCTTCTTTTCTTGGGACAGTTGTCAGCCCAGTGGCCTGGTTCAGCGCAAATGAAACACAGTTGAGACTTTCTGCGTCGCTCAACCTCGTCTCTGTCTGGGCGTCCCACGACCTCTTCCTCTTAGTCCCCTCTACCTCTGTTGAAATGTGATGGTTGGGCAAAGGTCATCTTTGCAAAAGTGGAGACTAATTTTGCATCCACTTTTTCTTTTTTATTGGCACATCTGATTTCTGCGTCCTGGGCGTAGCGGTGAATTTCTTGGACACGGTTTGTGTCCCATGAGCCCACCATTTTGTCTGTCATAATTTTAACAATGTCTTTTCCAAGGCCGTTTTTAACATCATTTTGAACAGTTCTTCAAATGTACTGGTGTGTTGTTCAGTTGTCCAGGCAGTGGCAGCCTGGCCACTGTGTTGAATGCAATGTTGGCGTGCTCTAGCGGCAAAAGACATGACTGATTCATCTTCTCCACGTCTTAGTGACATCAAAACGTTCATGTCCATGCGGGCTGGGAACTGCTGGGTCAGAGCGGTGACAATGGCGTTCACGTATCTGGCATAGTCAGTGTTGTCGTCCCATTGGATTGTGGGAAGAGAATTCATGCCGTCATGGTCTTCAACCGCTGCTTGAATTTTTGAGTAATCTTCTAAGTTGCAGATTGTTCTCAGAATACCAGGGATCTCTGCACCGGTGGGCCTGTGCACTTGACAGAACAGTTTGAATTTTTGGCCCAATGTGGCGCCTCCTCTGTTAATAGGAGGTATATTGTCTTTCATTAATTGAGTCCATCTTGAGGGGTCTGGTGAGCGATACATAAGCACAGACGCAGGGTGTTCAGCCAGTCGTCTTTGGCGTTGTACTTTCATCGGTTTCATTGTCTGGGGATGGTGGTGGTGGAGCTGGATTTGGAAATTCAATCATAGGAGCTTGAAACACAGCCCCATAAGGTGTCTTGCTTCTCGTGTGAGACGGGGACAGGAAGGAGAAAGATTTGTCTGATGAAAGTTCAGTTGTGAAGGGGTTGTTAGAGTTCTTAGGACTGGTGGCAGAGTCATATGAAGGAGGTTTGGTGACAGGACTTGACAGTCCAGTGTTCATCAGGGTGTTTGTTTCAGCCTGGGTGGTCAGATCTGGGTACAGTTGAGCAGCTGTTGCAGAAGCTGCATGTGTCTGAGCCGCTTGTCTCTGCCTCTGGAGCCCTCCCTTTCTTCACTGTGGAGATGTGCAGCAGCGAGCGGTGACGTCATCGTCTTCACTCATGAGTGCCGGACCAACAGGCTGGGTCAGACTCGGAAAACAAGAGGACATCGCATTAGTTATGTTATCAGTTGCTTTATAACCTGTGCTTTGAAATGGCCCCTTTACTGTATCTAAGTGTTTTAAATTTCTTTCCCTATTTTCTTTTCTTTCTGTTTCTTTGCTTCAACTGCTTTTTCCCACATCTCTAAACATTCATAATGTCTTTTAATCTCCTTTATTTGCTTCGGGTTTACTGATTTTTTGGGCATAAGTCTCTTTTCTGCATCTACAGTCTGTTCTACTGCACATCTACAGTCTGTACTACTGCACTTCTACAGTCTGTTCTAATGCTCGTCTACAGTCTGTATTACTGCACGCCTACAGTCATTTCAACTACACCTCAACAGTCTGTTCTAATGCCAGTTTACATTCTTTACCTCTGCTCTACTGCAGTCTGTTCTACTGCACGTCTACAGTCTGTTCTACTGCTGCTCTGAAGTCTGTTCAACTGCATGTCTGTAGTCTGTTCAACTGCACCTCTACGTCTGTTCTATTGTATGTCTACATTCTGTTCTAATGCACATCTACAGTCTGTTCTAATGCAAGTCTACAGTCTGTACTACTGCTCGTGTACAGTCTGTACTATTGCACCTCTACAGTCTGTTCTAAAGTATGTCTACAGTCTATTCTAATACTCATACACAGTCTGTTCTAATGCTCGTCTACAGTCTCTACTAACGGACATTTAAATTCTATTCTTCTGCAGCATCATTAGTCTGTTTACTGGACATCTACAATCTGTTCTATACACGTATATAGTCTCTTCAAATACTCGTCCACAGTCTGTTCTAATGCAGTCTTTACTACTGCACATCTATAGTCTGTTCTATTGCTCGAATACAGTCTGTTCTAATGTCCAATAAAAGTCTTTACTACTCCACCTCTACAGTTTGTTCTACTTCTCCTTTACAGTCTGTTCTACTGCAGGTCTACAGTCTGTTCTACTGCACATCTACAGTCTGTTCTAATGCACATCTACAGTCTGTTCAACTGCAAGTCCACTGTCTCTTCTACTGCTCTTCTACAATCTGTTCTACTGCACAACTCTAGTCGGTTTTATTAAAGGTCTACAGTCTGTTCTAATGCACATCTACAGTCTGTTCTAATGCACATCTACAGTCTGTTCTAATGCAAGTCTACAGTCTTTACTACTGCTCATCTACGGTCTGTTCTACTGCAGGTCTAAAATCTCTTCTAATAAATGTCTACAGTCTGTTCTACTGCACATCTACAGTCTGTAATACTGCACTTCTACAGACTGTTCTAATGCTTGTCTACAGTCTGTATTACTGCACCTCTACAGTCTGTTCCAAAGCATGTCTAGAGTGTTTTCTTATACTCAAATACAGTCTGTTTTAATGCTCGTCTACAGTCTGTTAAACTGCACCTCTACAGTCTGTTCTAAAGCATGTCTATAGTGTTTTCTAATTCAAATATACAGTTTGTTCTAATGCTTGTCTACAGTCTGAACTACTGCTCTTCTACAGTCTGTTCTAAAGCATGTCTAGAGTGTTTTCTAATACTCATATACAGTCTGTTCTAATGCTCATGTACAGTCTGTAGTACTGCACCTAGTCTATTCTTCTGCACATTGTCAGTCTGTTTTACTGGATGTTTACAGTCATTTCTAATGCAAGTCTACAGTCTGTACTACTGCTCATCTACAGTCTGTTCTAATGACAGTTTACAGTCTGTACTTCTGCTCTACTGCAGTCTGTTCTACTGCACGTCTACAGTCTGTTTTACTGCTCATATACAGTCTGTTCTAATGCACATCTACAGTCTGTTCTAATGAAAGTCTACATTCTGTACTACTGCTCACCTACAGTCTGTTCTTTTGCACGTCTACATTCTGTTCTGATAAACTTCTACAGTCTGTTCTACTGCATATCTACAGTCTATACTACTGCACTTTTAAAGTCTGTTCTAATGCACATCTACAGTCTGTTCTCATGCAAGTCTAAAGTTTGTACTACTGCTCATCTACGGTCTGTTCTACTGCAGGTCTACAGTTAATGGATTGGATTTATATTGCGCTTTTCTCCCAAGGGACCAAGGGACTCAAAGCGCCCACAAGCCGTCCATTATTCATTCATACACAGTCACACACTGGTGATGGTAACTACAACTGTAGCCACAGATGCCCTGGGGCAGACTGACAGAGACGTGGCAGCCATTTTGCGCCTAAGGCCTCTTTGAACATCACCACATACATTCACTGAACATTCTTAAACATTCATACGAGGCAAGGTGGGTTAAGTGTCTTGCCCAAGGACACAATGACAGAATGAATTGTGGGGAGAGCGGAATCGAACACACTACCTTCCGGTTGAAAGACGACCGCTCTACCACTGAGCCACTGACGCCCTATACAGTCTGTTATAATGAACGCCTACAGTCTGTTCTACTGCACATCTACAGTCTGTTCTAAAGCATGTCTAGAGAGTTTTCTAATACTAATATAAAGTCTGTTCTAATGCTCGTCTACAGTCTGAACTAATGCACCACTAAAGTCTATTCCTCTGAAGCATTGTCAGTCTGTTCTACTGCAAGTCTACAGTCTGTTCTAATGCCAGTCTAGAGTGTGTACTACTGCGGCTCCACAGTCTGTTCTACTGCACATCTACAATCTCTTCTACTGCACATGTACAGTCTGTTCTAATGGTCGTCTACAGTCAGTTCTAATGCTCGTCTACAATCAGTTCTGAAGCCATTCTAGAGTCTGTACTACTGCTGCTATGAAGTCTGTTCAACTGCACGTCTACAATCTGTTCAACTGCACCACTACAGTCTGTTCTATTGTACGCCTACAGTCTGTTCTACTGCACGACTATAGTCTCTTTTAATAAACGTCTACAGTCTCCTCTAATGCACATCTACAGTCTGTTCTACTGGATGTCTACAGTCTTTTCTAATAATTGTCTAGAGTCTGTTCTACTGCACGTCTACAGTCTTTTTTCATAATTGTCAACTTTCCGTACTACTGCACCTCTACAGTCTCTTCTACTGCACATCTACAGTTTGTTCTAATGGTCGTCTAGAGTCTGTACTAGTGAAACTCTACAGTCTGTTCTAAAACATGTCTACAGTCTTTTCTAATACTCATGTACAGTCTGTTCTAATGCTCGTGTAAAGTCTCAACTATTGCCCTCTACAGTCTATTCTTCTGCACATCGTCAGTCTGTTCTACTGCACATCTACAGTTTGTTCTACTGCACATCTACAGTCTTTTCTAATGCAAGTCTACAGTCTGTTCTACTGTTTGTCGACTATAGTCTGTTGTGATAATTGTCGACATTCTGTACTACTGCATCTCTACAATTTGTTCTACTTCACTACATTATGTTCTTATGCACGCTCTATTGTCTGTTCTAATGCTCCCACAGTCTGCTCTAATGCAGGTCTTTAGTCTGTAAAACTGCACAAATACAGACTGTTCTACTGGACGCCTACAATCTGTTCTAATGCTCGTCTACAGTCTGTTCTATTGTACGTCTACAGTCTGTTCTAATGCACATCTACAGTCTGTTCTACTGGACGTTTACAGTCTGTTCTAATGCTCGCCTACAGTCAGTTCTAAAGCCAATCTAGAGTCTGTTCTACTGCTGCTGCTCTGAAGTCTGTTCAACTCCAAGTCTACAGTCTGTTCTAGTGCCATTTTACAGTCTGTACCTCTGCTCTACTGAAGTCTGTTCTATTGCACTTCTACAGTCTTTTTTACTGCATATCTACAGTCTGTTCTACTGCATATCTACAGTCTGTTCTAATGCAAGTCTACAGTCTATACTACTGCTCATCTACACTCTGTTCTACTGCACGTCTACAGTCTCTACTACTGCACTTCTAAAGTCTGTTCTAATGCACATCTACAGTCTCTTCTAATGCAAGTCTACAGTCTTTACTACTGCTCATCTACGGTCTGTTCTACTGCAGGTCTAAAATCTCTTCTAATAAATGTTTACAGTCTGTTTAACTGCAAGTCTACAGTCTGTTCAACTGCACCTCTACAGTCTGTTCTAATGCTCGTCTACAGTCTGTATTACTGCACCTCTACAGTCTGTTCTAAAGCATGTCTAGAGTGTTTTGTAATACTTATATACAGTCTGTTCTAATGCTCGTCTACAGTCTGTACTACTCCATCTCTACAGTCTATTCTTCTGCACATTGTCAGTCTGTTCTACTTGACGTTTACAGTCTTTTTAATGCTCATCTACAGTCATTTCTAAAGCCAATCTAGTGTCTGTACTACTGCTGCTCTGAAGTCTGTTTAACTGCAAGTCTACAGTATGTTCAACTGCACCTCTACAGTCTTTTCTAATGCCAGTTTACAGTCTGTTCTATTGCTCTACTGCAGTCTGTTCTACTGCATGTCTACAGTCTGTTTTACTGCACATCTACAGTCTGTTATAATGCACATCTACAGTCTGTTCCAATGCAAGTCTACAAGTTGTACTACTGCTCATGTACGGTCTGTTCTACTCCACGCCTACAATCTGTTTTAATAAACGTCTACAGTCTGTTCTGCACATTTACAGTCTGTACTACTGCACTTCTACAGTCTTTTTTAATGCTCGTCTACAGTCTGTATTACTGCACCTCTACAGTCTGTTGTAAAGCATTTCTAGTAGTGTTTTCTAATACTCATATAGAGTCTGTTCTAATGTTCGTCTACAGTCTGAACTACTACATTTCTACAGTCTGTTCTAAAGCATGTCTACAGTGTTTTCTAATACTCATATACAGTCTGTTCTAATGCTCGTCTACAGTCTGTACTACTGCACGTCTACAGTCTGTTCTACTGCATGTCTGCAGTCTGTTTTGATAAACATCTACAGTCTTTTCTACTACACATCTACAGTCTCTACTACTGCACTTCTAAAGTCTGTTTCTAATGCACATCTACAGTCTGTTCTAATGCAGGTCTATAGTCTGTACTACTGCTCATCCATGGTCTGTTCTAGTGCAGGTCTACAGTCTGTTCTAATAAACGTCTACAGTCTATAGTCTGTTCTAATGCTCGTCCACAGTCTGTTTTAATGCATGTCTTAATTCTGTACTACTGCAAATTTACGGTCTGTTCTACTAGATGTCTACAGTCTGTTCTAATGCTTGTATACAGTCTGTTGTATTGCGTCTACAGTCTTTTAAATGCACATCTACAGTCTGTTCAACTGCACGTCTACAGTCTTTTCAACTGCACCTCAACAGTCTCTTCTAATGCCAGTTTACAGTCTGTACCTCTGCTCTACTGCAGTCTGTTCTACCGCACGTCTACAGTCTCTTTTTCTGCACATCTACAGTCTGTTCTAATGCACATCTACAGTCTGTTCTAATGCAAGTTTATAATCTGTACTACTGCTCATCTACAGTCTGTTCTAATGCAAGTCTACAGTCTGTACTACTGCTCATTTATGGTCTGTTCTACTGCAAGTCTACAGTCTGTTCTAATAAACGTCTACAGTCTGTTCTACTGCACATTTACAGTCTGTACTACTGCACTTCTACAGTCTGTTCTAATGCTCGTCTACAGTCTGTATTACTGCACGTCTACAGTCATTTTAACTGCACCTCAACAGTCTGTTCTAATGCCAGTTTACATTCTTTACCTCTGCTCTACTGCAGTCTGTTCTACTGCATGTCTACAGTCTGTTTTACTGCTCATATACAGTCTGTTCTACTGCACGACTACAGTCTGTTCTAAAGCCAGTCTAGAGTCTGTTCTACTGCTGCTCTGAAGTCTTTTCAACTGCATGTCTATAGTCTGTTTAACTGCACCTCTACGTCTGTTCTATTGTATGTCTACATTCTGTTCTAATGCACATCTACAGTCTGTTCTAATGCTCGTCTACAGTCTCTACTAACGGACCATTAAATTATTTTCTTCTGCAGCATCATTAGACTGTTTTACTGGACATCTACAGTCTGTTCTAATACACGTATATAGTCTGTTCAAATACTCGTCCCACAGTCTGTTCTAATGCAGTCTGTACTACTGCACATCTATAGTCTGTTCTATTGCTCGAATACCGCCTGTTCTAATGCCCATAAAAGTCTTTACTACTCCACCTCTACAGTTTGTTCTACATCTCCTCTACAGTCTGTTCTACTGCAGCTCTACAGTCTGTTTTAATGCCAGTCTAGAGTCTGTACTACTGCTACTCTGCAGTCTGTTCTACTGCAAGTCTACATTCTGTTCTACTGCACATCTACAGTCTGTTCTAATGTACATCTATAGTCTGTTCTAATGCTGCCTACAGTCTGAACTACTGCACCTCTACAATCTGTTCTAAAGCATGTCTACAGTGTTTTCTAATACTCATATACAGTCTGTTCTAATGCTCGTCTACAGTCTGAACTACTGCAACTCTACAGTCTGTTCTAAAGCATATCTACAGTGTTTTCTAATACTCATATACTGTCTGTTCTAATCCTCATCTACAGTCTGTACTACTGCACCTCTAGAGTCTATTCTTCTGCACATTCTCAGTCTGTTCTACAGGTTGTTTACTGTTTGTTCTAATGCTCGTCTACAGTCTGTTCCAAAGCCAATCTAGAGTCTGTTCTACTTCTGCTCTGAAGTCTATTCAACTGCACATCTACAGTCTGTTCAACTGCACCTCTACAGTCTTTTCTATTGTTAATAGATAATAATTGTCTAGAGTCTGTTATACTGCACGCCTACAGTCTCTTTTAATAATTGTCAACTTTCTGTACTACTGCACCTCTACAGTCTCTTCTACTGCACATCTACAGTTTGTTCTAATGGTCGTCTAGAGTCTGTACTACTGGAACTCTACAGTCTGTTCTAAAACATGTCTACAGTCTTTTCTAATACTCATGTACAGTCTGTTCTAATGCTCGTGTAAAGTCTCAACTACTGCCCTCTACAGTCCATTCTTTTGCACATCTACAGTCTGTTCTAATGCACATCTACAATCTGTTCTAATGGAATTCTCCAGTCTGTACTACTGCTCGTCTACAGTTTGTTCTACTGCTCTTCTACAGTCTGTTCTAAAAAACGTCTACAGTCTGTACTACTGCACATCTACAGTTTGTACTAAAGCATGTTAGAGTGTTTTCTAATACTAATATACAGTCTGTTTTAATGCTCGTCTACAGTCTGTACAACTGCACCTCTACTGCCTGTTCTAAAGCATGTCTAGAGTGTTTTCTAATATTCATATAGAGTCTGTTCTAATGCTCATCTACAGTCTGAACTACTGCACCTCTACAGTCTGTTCTAAAGCTCATCTACAGTCTTTTCTAAAGCCAATCTAGAGTCTGTACTACTGCTGTTCTAAAGTCTGTTCAACTGGACGTCTACCGTCTGGTCTACTGCACATCTAGTTTGTTTTAATGCTCGTCTACAGTCTGTACTACTGCACCTCTACAGTCTCTTCTAAAGCATGTCTACAGTCTTTTCTAATAGTCATGTACAGGCTGTTCTAATCCTCGTGTAAAGTCTCAACTACTGCAACTCTTCAGTCTATTCTTCTGCACCTCGTCAGTCTGTTCTACTGCACATCTACAGTCTATTCTAATGGACATCAACTGTATGTTCTAATGAAAGTCTACAGTCTGTACAACTGCTCATCTACAGTCTGTTCTACTGCACGTGTACAGTCTGTTGTATTGCTCATCTACAGTCTGTTCTACTGCACGTTTACAGTCTGTTCTAATACAAGTCTACAGTCTCTACTACTGCTCATTTACAGTCTGTTCTACTACACATCTACAGTCTCTACTACTGCACTTCTAAAGTCTGTTCTAGTGCACATCTACACTCTCTTCTAATGCTCGTCTACAGTCTGTACTACTGCATTTCTACAGTCTATTCTTCTGCACATTGTCAGTCTGTTCTACTGGATGTTTAAAGTCTGTTCTAATGCTCGTCTACAGTCAGTTTTACAGTCTGTTCTAATGCAAGTCTATAGTCTGTTTTACTACTCATCTACGGTCTGTTCTTTTGCAGGTCTACAGTCTGTTCTAATAAACGTCTACAGTCTGTTCTACTGCACATCTACAGTCTGTTCTAATGCAAGTCTACAGTCTGTATTACTGCTCATCTACAGTCTGTTCTAAAGCATGTCTCGAGTGTTTTCTAATACTCATATACAGTATGTTCTAATGCATGTCTACAGTCAGAAATACTGCACCTTTTACAATCTGTTCTAAAGCATGTGCAGAGTGTTTTCTAAAACTCATATAGAGTCTGTTCTAATACTCGTCTACAGTCTGAACTACTGCAGCTCTACAGTCTGTTCTAAAGCATGTCTAGAGTGTTTTCTAATACTCATATACAGTCTGTTCTAATGCTTGTCTACAGTCTGTACTACTGCATCTCTACAGTCTATTCTTCTGCACATTGTCAGTCTGTTCTACTGGGCGTTTACAGTCTTTTCTAATTCTCATCTACAGTCTGTATTACTGCACCTCTACAGTCTGTTCTAAAGCATGTTTAGAGTGTTTTCTAATACTCATATACAGTCTGTTCTAATGTTCGTCTACAGTCGGAACTACTGCACCTCTACATTTTGTTATAAAGCATATCTAGAGTGTTTTCTAATACTTATATAGAGTCTGTTCTACTGGACGTTTATAGCCTGTTCTAATGCTCGTCTATAGTCAGTTCTAAAGCCAATCTAGAGTCTGTACTACTGCTGCTCTGAAGTCTGCTCAACTGCACGTCTACTGTCTGTTCACCTGCACCGTTACAGTCTGTTCTAATGCCAGTTTACAGTCTGTACTACTGCTCTACTACAGTCTCGTCCACTGCACGTCTACAGTATGTTTTACTGCACATCTACAGTCTGTTCTAATGTACATCTACTGTCTGTTCTAATGCAAGCCTACAGTCTGTACTACTTCTCATCTACAGTCTGTTCTACTGCACGTCTACAGTCTGTTCTAATGCACATCTACAGTCTGTTCTAATGCCAGTTTACAGTCTGTACTACTGCTCTACTACAGTCTCGTCCACTGCACGTCTACAGTCTGTTCTACTACACATCTACAGTCTCTACTACTGCACTTCTAAAGTCTGTTCTAATGCAAATCTACACTCTCTTCTAATGCTCGTCTACAGTCTGTACTACTGCATTTCTATAGTCTATTCTTCTGCACATTGTCAGTCTGTTCTACTGGATGTTTACAGTCTGTTCTAAGGCTCGTCTACAGTCAGTTTTACAGTCTGTTCTAATGCAAGTCTATAGTCTGTTTTACTACTCATCTACGGTCTGTTCTTTTGCAGGTCTACAGTCTGTTCTAATAAACGTCTACAGTCTGTTCTACTGCACATCTACAGTCTGTTCTAATGCAAGTCTACAGTCTGTATTACTGCTCATCTACAGTCTGTTCTAAAGCATGTCTAGAGTGTTTTCTAATACTCATATACAGTCTGTTCTAATGCATGTCTACAGTCAGAAATACTGCACCTTTTACAATCTGTTCTAAAGCATGTGCAGAGTGTTTTTAAAACTAATATAGAGTCTGTTCTAATACTCGTCTACAGTCTGAACTACTGCAGCTCTACAGTCTGTTCTAAAGCATGTCTAGAGTGTTTTCTAATACTCATATACAGTCTGTTCTAATGCTTGTCTACAGTCTGTACTACTGCATCTCTACAGTCTATTCTTCTGCATATTGTCAGTCTGTTCTACTGGACGTTTACAGTCTTTTCTAATTTTCATCTACAGTCTGTATTACTGCACCTCTACAGTCTGTTCTAAAGCATGTTTAGAGTGTTTTCTAATACTCATATACAGTCTGTTCTAATGTTCGTCTACAGTCGGAACTACTGAACCTCTACATTTTGTTATAAAGCATACTTATATAGAGTCTGTTCTACTGGACGTTTATAGCCTGTTCTAATGCTCGTCTATAGTCAGTTCTAAAGCCCATCTAGAGTCTGTACTACTGCTGCTCTGAAGTCTGCTCAACTGCACGTCTACTGTCTGTTCACCTGCACCTCTACAGTCTGTTCTAATGCCAGTTTACAGTCTGTACTACTGCTCTACTACAGTCTCGTCCACTGCACATCTACAGTCTGTTTTACTGCACATCTACAGTCTGTTCTAATGCACATCTACAGTCTGTTCTAATGTAAGTCTACAGTCTGTACTACTGCTCATCTACAGTCTGTTCTACTGCACGTCTACAGTCTGTTCTAATGCACATCTACAGTCTGTTCTAATGTAAGTCTACAGTCTGTACTACTGCTCATCTACAGTCTGTTCTACTGCACCTCTACAGTCTGTTCTACTACACGTGTACAGTCTCTACTACTGCACTTCTAAAGTCTTTTCTAATGCAAATCTATAGTCTGTTTTACTGCTCATCTACGGTCTGTTCTACTGCAGGTCTACAGACTGTAAACGTCCAGTAGAACAGACTGACAATGTGCAGAAGAATAGACTGTAGAGATGCACTAGTAAAGACTGTAAACGCGCATTAGAACAGACTGTATATGAGTATTAGAAAACACTCTAGACATGCTTTCGAACAGACTGTAGAGGTGCAGTAGTTCAGACTATAGACTAGCATTAGAACAGACTATATATGAGTATTAGAAAATACTCTAGACATGCTTTAGAACAGACTGTAGAGGTGCAGTTGTTCAGACTGTAGACGAGAATTAGAACGGACTGTAGATGTGCAGTAGAAGAGACTGTAGAGCTGCAGTAGCATAGACTGTCGACAATTATTAGAAAGGACTGTAGGACGTGCAGTAGAACGGACTGTAGACAATTATTAGAACAGACTGTAGACTTGCAGTAGAACAGACTGATGATGCTGCAGAAGAATTGACTTTAAAGGCGCATTACTACAGACTGTACACGAGAAATAGAACAGACTGTATATGAGTATTAGAATAGACTGAAGACATGATTTTAGAACAGACTGTAGAGGTGCAGTAGTACAGACTCTAGACAAGTAGTAGTACAGACTGTCGACTTGCATTAGAACAGACTGTAGATGTGCATTAGAACAGACTGTAGATGTACAATAGAACAGACTGTAGAGGTGCAGTTCAACAGACTGTAGATGAGCATTAGATCAGACTGTAAATGAGTATTAGAAAACACTGTAGACATGCTTTAGAACAGACTGTAGAGGTCTAGATGTACAAACTGTAGACGAGCATTAGAACAGACTGTAGAGGAACAGTAGAACAAACTGTAGAGGTCGAGTAGTAAAGACTGTTATTGGGTAATAGAACAGATGATATTCGAGCAATAGAACAGACTATAGATGTGTGGTCGTACTGCATTAGATCAGACTGTGGACGAACATTTGAACAGACTATAGACATGCATTAGAACAGACTGTAGATGTGCAGTAGAAGAGACTGTAGACAATTATTAGAACAGACTGTAGACATGCAGTAGAACAGATTGTAGATGTGCAGTAGTATAGACTGTAAGAAGCAGTAGTACAGAATGTAGACAATTATTAGAACAGACAGAAGACGTGCAGTAGAAAAGACTGTAGACGAGCAATAGAACAGACTGTAAACGCCCAGTAGAACAGACTGACGATGTGCAGAAGAATAGTCTGTAGTGGTGCAGTAGTACAGACTGTAGACGAGCATTAGAACAGACTGTATATGAGTATTAGAAAACACTGTAGACATGCTTTACAACAGACTGTAGAGGTGCAGTAGTTGACTGTAGATGAGCATTAGAACAGACTGTATATGAGTATTAGAAAACACTAATAGAAATGCTTTACAACAGACTGTAGAGGTGCAGTAGAACAGACTGTAGACGTGCAGTAGAACAGACTGTAGTTGAGCAGTAGTACAGACTGTATACTTGCATAGGAACAGACTGTAAATGTGCATTACAACAGACTGTAGATGTGCAGTAAAACAAACTGTAGACTTGCAATAGAGCAGACTGAAGACGTGCAGTAGAACAGACTGAAGACGCGCTGTAGAACAGACTGTAAACATGCAGTAGAACAGACTGTAGACATGCATTAGAACAGACTGTAGATGTGCATTAGAACAGACTGTAGATGTGCAGTAAAACAGACCGTAGTTATGCAGTAGAACAGACTGCATTAGAGCAATAGTACAGACTGTAAACTGGCATTAGAACAGACTGTAGAGGTGCAGTTGTACAGACTGTAGATGTGCAGTAAAACAAACTGTAGATGAGCAGTAGTACAGACTGTAGACTTGCATTAGAACAGACTGTAGATGTCAAGTTATGTGTGTTTTTTAACTGACTACAGCTCTGCCCAAACTTGAAAACTGCTTTATCTCTGATGAATGTAAAGGACAAGTCAAAACTGTTCTTTCTTTTCTCTTATATTTTCCTAAAGATGATCGGGGTGGAAGAGAATAGGTTAATAACCTTTAAATTACACAAACCAAAGCAGAAATTAGTTGCAAATAAATCACAAATAACTCAATAACACTTCCTCAATAGTAAATGTCAAACCAAACAGTCATACAAATTAACATACGGTCTCTAATTAAACTTATATAATTTAAACAATACACATGCTTAGAGTAATGTTCACATAAAGTATTCACTATTTGATTTAAATTGGACATTACAACCAAGCAAACAAAATCATACAAAAGTCTTAACTCAACACAAACAAACACACAGTCCACTTTTGTCCTACCAGTTGTGTCCTTGGATAATCAGGAGCTGTGGTCAAACGTGCAGTAGAACAGACTGCAGTAGAGCAGAGGTACAGACTGTAAACTGGCATTAGAACAGACTGTTGAGATGCAGTTGAACAGACAGTAGACGTGCAGTTGAACAGACTGTAGATGTGCATTGGAACAGAATGTAGACATACAATAGAACAGACTGTAGACGAGCAGTAGAACACACTAAAGACCTGCATTAGAACAGACGGTGGGCGAGCATTAGAACAGACTGTAAAGTCCAGTAGAACAGACTAACAATTAGAACAGATTGTAGATGTGCAGTAAAACAGACTGTAGACGTGCAGTAAAATGAACTGCAGTAGAGCACTAGTAAAGACTGTAAACTGGCATTAGAACAGAATGTAGACATGCAGTAGAACAGACTGTAGATGTGCAGTAGAACAGACTGTTGAGGTGCAGTAATACAGACTGTTGACAATTATTAGAACAGACAGTAGAAATGCAGTAGAACAGACTCTAGACAATTATTAGAACAGACTGTAGACGTCTATTAGAACAGATTGTAGATGTGCATTAGAACAGACTGTAGATGGGCATTAAAAGAGACTGTAGACAATTATTAAAACAGACAATAGTCGCAGTAGAACAGACTGTAGACGAGCAGTAGAACAGACTGTAGACTTGCAGTTGAACAGATTGTAGATGTGCATTAGAACAGACTGTAGATGTCCAATAGAACAAATTGTAAACTTGCAGTAGAACAGACTGCAGAGCAACAGTAGTACAGACTCTAGATTGGCATTAGAACAGACTATAGACGTGCAGTAGAAGAGACTATAGAGGAGAAGTAGAACAAACTGTAGAGGTGGAGTAGTAAGGACTGTTATTGGGCATTAGAACAGACTGTATTCAAGCAATAGAACAGACTATAGATGTCCAGTAGAACAGACTAACGATGCTGCAGAAGAATAGACTTTAAACGTGCATTAGTACAAACTGTAGACGAGCATTAGAACAAACTGTATATGAGTATTAGAGTAGACTGTAGACATGCTTTAGAACAGAATGTATAGGTGCAGTAGTACAGACTATAGACTTGCATTAGAACAGACTGGAGATGTGCAATAGAACAGACTGTAGACATACAATAGAAGAGACTGTAGAGGTGCAGTTGAACAAAGTTAAGAGCAGCAGTAGTACAGACTCTAGATTGGTTTTAGACAGACTGTAGACGAGCATTAGAAATGA
Source organism: Neodontobutis hainanensis (assembly GCA_024349245.1). Taxonomy (NCBI): domain Eukaryota; kingdom Metazoa; phylum Chordata; class Actinopteri; order Gobiiformes; family Odontobutidae; genus Neodontobutis; species Neodontobutis hainanensis. Next base: position 5,850 of record JALDNG010004127.1, on the reverse strand, counting down.
CTGTAAACGTCCAGTAGAACAGACTGGTAATGTGCAGAAGAATAGACTCTAGAGGTGCAGTAGTACAAACTGTAGATGAGCATTAGAACAGACTGTATATAAGTATTAGAAAACACTTTAGAAATGCTTTAGAATAGACTGTAGAGCTGCAATAGTTCAGTATTGTAGACGAGCATTAGAAAAGACCGTATATGAGTATTAGAAATTACTAGACATGCTTTAGAACAGACTGTTGAGGAGCAGTAATACAGACTGCAAACGAAATATATACAGACTGTAGAAGTGCAGTAGTACAGACTGTAGATGTGCAATAGAATAGGATGTAGACGTTTATTAGAACAAACTGTAGACCTGCAGTAGAACAGACTGTAGATGTGCATTAGAAGAGACTATAGACGTTTATTAGAACAGACTGTAGACCTGCAGTAGAACATACCGTAGATGAGCAGTAGTACAGACTGCAGATGTGCATTAGAACAGACTTTAGAAGTACAGTAGTAGAGACTGTATATGTGCAGTAAAACAGACTGTAGACGTGCAGTAGAACAGACTGCAGTAGAGCAGAGGTACAGACTGTAAACTGGCATTAGAACAGACTGTTGTGGTGCAGTTAAACAGACTGTAGACATGCAGTAGAAGAGACTGTAGATGAGCAGTAATACAGACTGTAGACTTGCCATAGAACAGACTGTAGATGTGCATTAGAACAGACTGTAGATGTGCATTAGAACAGACTATAGATGTGCGTTATAACAGACTGTAGACGTGCAGTAGAACAGACTGTAGACTTGCATTAGAACAGACTATAGATGTGCATTAGAACAGACTGTAGATGTGGAGTAAAACAGACTGTAGACGTGCAGTAGAATAAACTGCAGTGGAGCAGTAGTACAGACTGTAAACTGGCATTAGAACAGACTGTAGACATGCAGTAGAACAGACTGTAGAGGTGCAGTTATACAGACTGTAGACGTGCAGTAGAACAGACTGTAAATGAGCAGTAGTACAGACTGTAGACTTTCATTAGAACAGACTGTAGAAGTGCATTAGAACAGACTCTAGATGAGCATTAGAACAGACTTTAGAAGTGCAGTATTAGAGCCTGTAGATGTGCAGTAGAACAAACTTTAGACGTTTATTAGAACAGACTGTAGATGTGCAGTAGAACAGAGTGTAGATGAGCAGTAGTACAGACTGCAGTCTTGCATTAGAACAGACTGTATATGTGCATTAGAACAGACTGTAGATGTGCAGTAGAATAGACTGACGATGTGCAGAAGAATAGACTGTAGAGATGCAGTAGTTGAGACTTTACACGAGCATTAGAAGACACTGTAGATGTGCAGTAGAAGAGACTGTAGAGGTGCAGTAGTACAGAATGTTGACAATTATTAGAACAGACTGTAGACATTCAGTAGAACAGACTGTAGATGTGCATTAGAAGAGATTGTAGACGTTTATTAAAACAGACTATAATCGTGCAGTAGAACAGACTGTAGACGCAATAGAAGACACTGTAAAGGTGCAGTTAAAGATACTGTAGACGTGCAGTTGAAAATACTTCAGAGCAGCAGTAGTACAGACTATAGATTGGCTTTAGAACTGACTGTAGACAATTTTAGAACAGACTGTAGATGTGCAGTAGAACAGACTGTAGATGAGCAGTAGTACAGATTGTAGACTTGCATTAGAACAGACTGTAGATGTGCAGTAAAACAGACTGTAGACGTTCAGTTGAACAGACTGTAGATGTTCATTAGAACAGACTGTAGACATACAATAGAACAGACTGTAGACAAGCATTTTAACAGACTGTAGACATCCAGTAGAAAAGACTGTAGATGTGCAGTAGTACAGACTAAAGACGTGCATTAGAACAGACTATGAGCGAGCATTAGAACAGATTATAGACTGTAGACGTTTATTAGAACAGACTGTAGACGTGCACTAGAACAGACCGTAGATGAGCAGTAGTACAGACTATAGACTTGCATTAGAACAGACTGTAGATGTGCATTAGAACAGACTTTAGAAGTGCAGTAGTAGAGACTGTAGATGTGCAGTAGAACAGACTGTAGAGGTGCAGTTAAACAGACTGTAGAGGTGCTGTTGAACAGAATGTAGACGTTTATTAGAACAGACTGTATACCTGCAGTAGAACAGACTGTAGATCTGCATTAGAAAAGACTGTAGACGTTTATTAAAATAGACTATAGTCGTGCAGTAGAACAGACTGTACACGTGCAATAGAACAGACTGTAGAGGTGCAGTTGAACAGACTGTAGATGTGCATTAGAACAGACTGTAGATGTGCATTAGAAGAGACTGTATACAATTATTATAACAGACAATAATCGTGCAGTAGAACAGACTGTAGACAAGCAGTAGAACAGACTGTAGATGTGCAGTAGAACAGACTGTTGAGGTGCAGTAATACTGACTGCAAACGAGCATTATACAGACTGTAGAAGTGCAGTAGTATTGACTGTAGATGTGCAGTAGAACAGAATGTAGACGTTTATTAGAACAGACTGTATACCTGCAGTAGAACAGACTGTAGATGTGCATTAGAAAAGACTGTAGACGTTTATTAAAACAGACTATAGTCGTGCAGTAGAACAGACTGTAGACGTGCAATAGAACAGACTGTAGAGGTGCAGTTGAACAGACTGTAGATGTGCATTAGAACAGACCGTAAATGTGCAATAGAACAAATTGTAACCTTGCAGTAGAACAGACTGCAGAGCAACAGTAGTACAGACTCTAGATTGGCATTAGAACAGACTGTAGACGTGCAGTAGAAGAGACTGTAGAGGAGAAGTAGAACAAACTATAGAGGTGGAGTAGTAAGGACTGTTATTGGGCATTAGAACAGACTGTATTCGAGCAATAGAACAGACTATAGATGTGCAGTAGAACAGACTAAGGATGCTGCAGAAGAATAGACTTTAAAGGTGCATTAGTAGAGACTGTAGACGAGCATTAGAACAGACTGTATATGAGTATTAGAATAGACTGTAAACATGCTTTAGAACAGACTTTAGTGGTGCAGTAGTACAGACTGCAGACTTGCATTAGAATAGACGGTAGATGTGCAATAGAACAGACTGTAGACATACAATAGAAGAGACTGTAGAGGTGCAGTTGTACAAACTTCAGAGCAGCAGTAGCACAGACTCTAGATTGGTTTTAGACAGACTGTAGACGAGCATTAGAAATGACTGTAAACGCCCAGTAGAACAGACAATGTGCAGAAGAATAGACTCTAGAGGTGCATTACTACAGACTGTAGATGAGCATTAGAACATACTCTATATGAGTATTAGAAAACACTGTAGAAATGCTTTAGAACAGACTGTAGAGATGCAGTTGTATAGATTGTAGACAAGCATTAAAACAGACTGTAGAAGTGCAGTACTTCAGACTGTAGATGTGCAGTAGAAAGACTATAGCGGTGCAGTAGTACAGAATGTCGACATTTATTATTGCCCTTCTACTGTCTCTTCTAATGCTCGTCTACTGTCTGTATTACTGCACCTCTACAGTCTGTACTAAAGCACATCTACAGTCTGTTCTAATGCTCGTCCACAGTCTATTCTTATGCAGGTCTTTAGTCTTTACTACTGCACATCTACAGTCTGTTCTAATGGACGCCTACATTCTGTTCTAATGCTCATCTACAGTCTGTTCTATTGTACATCTACAGTCTTTTCTACTGCACATCAACAGTCTGTTCTAATGCTCGTCTAAAGTCTGTACAACTGCACCTCTACAGTCTGTTCTACTGCATGACTACAGTCTGATCTAATGCCATTTTACAGTATGTACTATTGCTCTACTGCACTCTATTCTACTGCACGTCTACAGTCATTTTTACTGCACATCTACAATCTGTTCTAATTGTCAGTCTGTTCTACAATCTACAGTCTGTACTAATTCTGCTCTGAAGTCTGTTCAACTGCACGTCTACAGTCTGTTCAACTGCACCTCTACAGTCTGTACTACGGCACTTCTACAGTCTGTTCTAATGCTCATCTACAGTCTGTACTACTGCAGCTCTAGAGTCTATTCTTTTGCACATTGTCAGTTTGTTCTACGGGACGTTTACAGTCATTTCTATTGCTCGTTTAAAGTCTGTTCTAAGGTAATTCTAGAGTTTGTACTACTGCTGCTCTGATTTCTGTTCACCTGCACGTCTACAGTCTGTTTTACTGCATATCTACAATCTGTTCTAATTGTCAGTCTGTTCTACTGGACGTTTACAGCCTGTTCTAAAGCTCATCTACAGTCTGTTCTAAAGCCAATCTAGAGTCTGTACAACTGCTGCTCTGACATCAGTTCAAATGCACATCTATAGTCTGTTGAACTGGACGTCTACAGTCTGTTTTACTGCACATCTACAGTCTGTTCTAATGCACATCTACAGTCTGTTCCAATGCAAGTCTACAGTCTGTACTACTGCTCATCTACAGTCTGTCTTATTGCACATCTACAGTCTGTTCTGATAAACGTCTACAGTCTGTTCTACTACACATCTACAGTCTGTACAACTGCACCTCTACTGTCTGTTCTACTGGCTGTCTACAGTCTGTTCTAATGCCATTTTACAGTCTGTACTACTGCTCTACTGCACTTCTACAGTCTGTTCTACTGCACGACTATAGTCTGTATAAATAAATGTCTACAGTCTTTTCTAATGCACAACTACAGTGTGTTCTTCTGGAAGTCTACAGTCTGTTCTAATAATTGTCTAGAGTCTGTTCTACTGCACGCCTACATTCTCTTCTAATAATAGTCAACATTCTGTACTACAGCACCTCTACAGTCTCTTCTACTGCACATCTACAGTTTGTTCTAGTGGTCGTCTACAGTCTGTACTACTTCACCTCTACAGTCTGTTGTAAAGCATGTCTACAGTCTTTTCTAATACTAATGTACAGTCTGTTCTAATGCTCGTGTAAAGTCTTAACTACTGCACCTCTACAGTCTATTATTCTGCACATCGTCAGTCTTTTCTAATGCACAACTACAGTCTGTTCTAATGGACAACTACAGTCTGTTCTAATGCACGTCTATAGTCTGTTCTAATGCTCGTCCACAGTCTGTTCTAATGCAGGTCTTTAGTCTGTACTATTGCACATCTACAGTCTGTTCTACTGGACGTAAACAGTCTGTTATAATGCTCGTCTACAGTCTGTTCTATTGTACGTCTACAGTCTCTTAAAATGCTACTTTACAGTCTGTAACTCTGCTCTACCGCATTTTGTTCTACTGCACGTCTACAGTCTTTTTTATAAACGTCTATAGTCTATTCTAATGCATATCTACAGTCATTACTTCTGTACTTCTAAAGTCTATTCTAATGATCATCAACAGTCTGTTCTAATGCAAGTCTACAGTCTGTGCTACTGCTCATCTACAGTATGTACTACTGCACTTCTAAAATCTGTTCTAATGCTCATCTGCAGTCTGTATTACTGCACCTCTACAATCTGTTCTAAAGCAAATCTATAGTGTTTTCTAATACTCATATAGAGTCTGTTCTAATGCTCGTCTACAGTCTGAACTACTACATTTCTACAGTCTGTTATAAATCATGTCTACAGTGTTTTCTAATACTCATATACAGTCTGTTCTAATGCTCGTCTACAGTCTGTACTACTGCACCTCTATAGTCTATTCTTCTGCACTTTGTCAGTCTGTTCTACTGGACGTTTACAGTTTGTTCTAATGCTTGCCTACAGTCTGTTCTACTGCACGTCTACAGTCTGTTCTACTGCATGTCTGCAGTCTGTTCTGATAAACGTATACAGTCTTTTCTACTACACATCTACAGTCTCTGCTGCTCCA
>JALDNG010004126.1:0-21404 GCA_024349245.1 Neodontobutis hainanensis | reverse complement strand
AAGCAATCCCGTGTAAAATGCAGGTTGCACACTCCAGCTCTCAGCGGTAACTCTCGGTCTCCCAGGCCAAGTGCATGTAACCACTTATTCCTAATTTCTAAGTCTGCTGGAAAGCTATGCAGTCCAACAGTGCTGTTGCAACCAGCAACACTACCCTACTCCCCATTCTAACAACCGCACTAAATACAGATAAAGCTAATGCAAAAAAAAAATCTATGCTAACCCAAAGCTATCCTAACTGATGCAATACTGTGCCACTAACTAACTATGCTTATAACAATACTACACTAAGAACTAACTGCTATGCTATTTAATTATCTAGGCTATGAGAAATAATCAAAATATCTATATAAATGGCTATGCTAACTAGATGCTAATATACGCTGACTGGCTACGGGTTTTGACAGAACAAGATGTTTTTATACCAGGAGTAAACAATGCCAAGGGTGACGTGCCAGGGTCATGGGTCGTGAGCCGTTAGTCGAGCCAGTATACGTCACAGTTTTAGCAACTACAATAATTATCGTTCAACCTGAAGGGGCAGCACTTAGACGGTTTTACACCATATTTTTAAAATTAATATACTTTATACTCAATTGTCAAAACTTTTAGTCAGATCAATGGACAGCACTAATAAGGCCCCATTCATACAGATCATTAACTAAAAAAAGTTGTTTTAGGGTTTAGTTACGTTAAAACGCTGCTGTAACAGTATACTGTAATCATTTGGCACTTAAAAAGCACGTAACGATACACAATTCCCCGTCTTCTTTTACTAAAGAATATTTTTTGACTTATTTACTTACCGGTAGTCTTTTCGTCTTCCAACTTCTTTTGAAATTGTTGACTGACGGGCACGCGCTGACCTGTTGCTGTCTGAGCGCGCAACAGCGGCATCGGGGGAGGGAGGGGCGGGCTACTGTGTGTGATTGAACGTCTAGAGCGGCAGTGCATTAGGGATGAAATGCATAACTGATGCTACTAAAATTTATACTGGCCAGTGGGGTGGCCAGTGGGGTGACCAGGAGTCGGCCACCCCCTGGTGGCGCCATTGCTGCTTACTGTCCGATTAATCCATCGCAGCTGGAGTTCACACCTTGTCCGGGTGAACGGGAAAGAACCGAAATACTGTGTCCGCTCAGGCTAATGCTACATTCATGTGTCCTTAGTATTTTACAGCATTAACCCGTTGTCAAAAAGATAAAAGAAACTGATAAAGTTTAACCACATTGGGAGTCTTAAATGTAAATATAACCGGCTGATTTGCAGCATTGAACACATTAAAAGCTACGGAAGACACTTGTTTTTAAACTTTTTACAACATGGAGGACAAAAACTGTCGGGTCTAAAAATGAGCGAGTGCAGCTTGTGAACTTGAGTCTCAGTTCTTCAGCTTCATTTCCAGACAATTTATTGTTCCTTATGGCTGATTCTGTTGCTGTAATGATGTCTGCTGATAGGCCTCAGCGCAACTGAAAAATTAAGCCCTTTTTTCAACAACCTCATTTTCAGTTTGGGTGAGAACTCTGTCGAGAGGTTCTTTACCCATCTGTCCCGAGTAACTGGTGTAATATCCTTGTTGCAACTAGGATGGTCCGGATTGTGCCGCTGTTGTCCATTAGCCAAAATCTGGAACTTTTTGATCTGGCAATCCTTGCTCTTGTTGTGCTGTGTGACTAGTATGGAGTTAGTTTTGTGTCTTTATTACATGCGAGAAAATAAAAGATCCGACAGAAAAAAAAAAAATCTGAGAGAAAAAAAAAGGTTGAGAGAAAAAGTTATCACACTGATAGCAAAAAAACATTTCATGAGAGAAAAAAGAATATTTGAGAGAAAGTGTTTTCACATAGAACATAAAAAATATACATTTGAAATTTTTTAAATTATTTCTGAGAAAAAAAATCTCTCTCAAAATTATGGAAGCCCGTTTCCGCCTACAGAAAAAAAAGATTATTTAAGTCAAAATAATGACTTAGTATCTCGAAATAATGACTTAGTAAGTCGAAATAATGACTTAGTAAGTCGAAATAATGACTTAGTAAGTCGAAATAATGACTTAGTATCTCGAAATAATGACTTAGTAAGTCAAAATAATCACTTAGTAAGTCGAAATAATGGCTTAGTATCTCGAAATAATGACTTAGTAAGTCGAAATAATGACTTAGTAAGTCGAAATAATGACTTAGTATCTAGAAATAATGACTTAGTAAGTCGAAATAATGACTTAGTAAGTCGAAATAATGACTTAGTATCTCGAAATAATGACTTAGTAAGTCGAAATAATGACTTAGTAAGTCGAAATAATGACTTAGTATCTCGAAATAAAGAGAAAGCTTCTCGAATTAAGGACTTACTATGTCGAAATAATGAGAAACTTATCACACACTGTGCGCCACGTTATAGGCTACCTGAGGCGCCTTGATCGGTGTTGCTGATCTTTACAGTGAGCCCCCGAGTGATCCATGGATTTTAAACAAATAGAACAGTATTTCAAACGAGGACTAACAAATCGTGAAATACTAACTCTATTGAAAGAGGTACATGGAGTCCAAATTAGCAGTCGCACCCTTGAGCGACTTTTGAGCAAACACCAGCTTTGGAGGAGGAAGAACAAGACTGATGAAGCTGATGTGGCAGCTTTCATTCAGCAACAACTACAAACATCAGGGCAGCTACATGGTTACAGGTGGATGCATCAGAAATGCTGGCTCAATGGAATTATCACTGACAGAGAGACAGTGCGGGTGATTTTACGGTTGCTAGACAGCGAGGGAGTTGACTTGAGGTCTAGGAATCGACTTCGCCGCCGAGTGTATTTCAGCCGCGGACCTAATTATGTTTGGCACATCGATGGATACGACAAATTAAAGCCATACGGAATTTGTATAAGTGGGTGCATAGACGGGTTTTCAAGGAAAATAATGTGGCTCGAAGCTTACAGAACAAAGAATGATCCTCGGGTTATTGCGGGGTACTTTTTGACAGCTGTCATAGAGGCGGAAGGCTGCCCTAACATGGTGAGATTGGATCTCGGTACAGAGAACGTCAATGTTGCAGAAATGCAGAAATTTCTACATCATAGAAGACATCCAGACTCTGCTTGCGTCACTTTTGGGCCAAGCACCAGCAATCAACGGATTGAGAGATGGTGGCTTACACTTAGAAGTCAGTGCATTCAGTTTTGGATGAACCTGTTCGACAATCTAAAAGAGGATGGACATTATGCTCACACTTTCCTGGACAAATGTTTGATCCAGTTCTGTTTTCAAAACTTAAAGGGGCACTATGTAACTTTTTAAGCTCAAATAACGTTTTTATTTGCCCAAATATGAGCCGACCATAATTAGATGAGACGACTAAGACATTCTTTGTCAAAAATTGTTATCTCAATGAGCCTGTAGACTCATTTTATTGTGAAGCGACGGGCCGGTTCTCCCGGAAATCTACCCGGATGTTACGTAGTGCGCGCTCCTGTGTACAGCGCTGAATTCCCGGCAAAGCCGCCATTACAGCCAGCGAGATCAGCCGGCAGAGATGGACTCTACCAGCAACAAAAAACGACCGGCCTCTAGCACTGCTCAGACACCGACATTGACTCCTCAAAAAATTAAAAAACATAACATGTTTACTCGAGCAAGACACGAGAGGAAAACAGAACTGTGACCAAAGCAGTGGAAAAACAAGACTGAACATAGGCAGAGCATTTAAGCCATGGAGAGAGCTAACTTTATGCCCTATTTTGGAAATAAAAACGGACCCTGAGCTGGCTTTTTCTTATTGAAAAGGTAAGACATCATTACAGACAATTTATAATATACTGTGGTGTTTTGTTTTCAGTTGTCTAAAGCTAAACAACATTAGCATGCTTGTTAGACGGGGATGCTAAGCGGCTAACATGAACGACTCCTAAAAAGTTACTGTTTTGAATGGATTAAATACTTTGAGACTTTGAGAAGTGAATTATAACCCCGGTTTCAGAGGCTACTAAGTCTAATCAATTTGCTGTCTTAGCTTTCAAATGACGTTTTTCAATGTCTTTTGAAAAAGTAGCTCAGTAACTGAGCTAATGAGCTCAGAACTCTTTTTGGGGTTACACTTTGCTAAGTACTTTTTTCTTTGTTATGTCTTTTGGCTCGTTTATTCAATAACCTTCACCAGAGATAACGTGATCCATGACAACTTTATAAATTTAGCGAGGATGTAATATATGATGTAACTGTTGTCACAGCCCATCTAATGTGCTCTGGCACATTAGATGGGCTGTGACATTAGATGTCTTGCCTTATTGCTTTTGTCTGGATAGATCCACTTCACTTATGCCCATTCACTGATGTTTTGTTATTTAAATTACATTTGCAGGTCTCTGATGATTATGATTATAGTGTGATTAGCTGTGTTTCTGCCTTTATTTGTATGTTTGGTCACTAATTATCAATAAGTGGTCTATTCAGAAATTGTATGTAAAGAATACATTTTATTATAATGACACTGTTAAATGTAATGCTTTTGTAAATGTGATGAGATTGTATAAGGCAACAGTCTAATAATGGTTGAATTGTTTACAGCTATGAGAAAAATACAGTGGCTAAGGGTCAGGGGCCACATACATCCACACAAAGAAAAGACATAGGATTGACACATCATCCTGATTCAGTCACTGCATGCAAATCTGACAGGTAACTGTGTTTTCATTTAGTACTACACAAAAACTAAAGTCAGACTGTAATTTTACTAGTGTGCACTTGCAACAATGTATGACAATTACATTTAAATTTTGATTATTCTAATTGTGACATTCACTCCAGCTCAGTAATGGGTTTAGTTTTGCTGTAACACAATTTATTTCCTTTGTCAACAGTGAAGAGTTCCAAATTGAGGCAGTGCAACCACTGGATGAAGACCAAGTGTTGAAGCAAGGTAAATGTAACTGTCTCTATCTCCTAAACGGACGGTGGCTGAAGGATGTTGAGAAGTTTCTTACCTTTTAGGTAAGATTTAAAAATATATAATTTTACATACTGATTTATTTGTTTGATAGTATATGCTAAATGTGTGAGTAAGGACTATATTTACAGCACTATCAATGGAACAACAAAAACTAATAATAACAATAAGTTTTTATTATTTGGTTATTTCAACAGTCATGTCTGTTATACTTGATATACTCTGAAGTTTCATGTTTTTTCTTTGCTCTTAGGTTATCTTCTGATCTGGAGTCCTTTCCCTGGTCTTCTACCTGGTGTTGTTCCGCCTCCCTCACCTGAATTAGCCCAGACACAACTCTGCAGAGGACAGGTGTCTCAGCCACGTGCCCACTGTCCTGTCCTCTCTCTCTTTCATAAGAAATCATTATGTGTAGGTCTCATGCAGCAGAAGTCTAGCCTGTTTTGTTATTTATCAGATAAACTCCAGAATATCTAGGTGCACTAATCTAACATGTTGAAGACATGTTTGTTACCTCTCAAACACTGTGTGCATCTGTATTACATTCCTTTGTAAATTGATGAAATGAATATTACTGTCAAAACACCAATGCATTTTCTTTTTTTTTAATTTATTTCTCTCTCTCTGTAGGACATGACTTCAGCCACGTAAAGGGCAGCAATAGAAGAGAGTGCTTTAATGGAACATGTCTTTAGAGTAAATATATACAGAAAACAGTTAAATTATATATATGTATTTTCTAAAATGTGTAACATTTGTAAATAGAGAACAAGGAGTAATAAATAATCTCTATCTTTTGAGGTAGTCACTCAAATTATTATGTGTATATGAGATGTGTATCTACAAAAACTACTTTTACAGAAACAAGTAAATGTATAGGTAGTGGATAATTGTTAATTCAGTCTAAAGGGGGCTTCTTTGAAACTTATAATTACTAAATGAGTCTGGGTATTTCTCCCTAATTCAAATGTGGCTGGAGGCCTACATCCAGACAATGTTCCATGTGGGCCTTCCTGCTGAGACACCCTACTGGATCCTGTCTGCAGCATTTGTTTTCCAGGTTTGTTGGTCTGACCCGGCGGTTCAAACAGGTGCACCACGGCTGACGGGTATGATTGGTCCTGGTGTGGTCTAGAGAAGCCTCTGGCAGATGAGTTACAACAACCTGGAGAACTTCATCCTTCTCCTCCTGCGACAGTCGTTCTAACTGTTCATAAAAATGGAACAACATGCACTGTTTAGTTCAGAGGTTTATTTGGGTGTGTGATCATTTGTAGATATATGACCAACCTGCCTCTGTTGTCCTGCAGCAGCTGTGCCACCCTCAGTCTGTCTTCTTCAATGACAGGCCCAGCTCCTCTTCTTCATCTCCTGTGGCCTCTTCTTCTGCACCTCTTGCTCTCCCCCTTCTTCACTCACGATCAGTGCTCTCTTCCACCGGAGCTTGAGTCCTGATTTGGAAAAAAATATTGCATATCTGTATTTTTATAGTGCTAAACTTCATGTTTGAGGTATTCTGAACGACACCAACAGTGAAATAAACAATGATAAGCTAAAATTATACTGTGAGGTTATGTTTATGATGTCTCAAAATAATGCAGGACCAATTCATTACAGTAATAGTAATAACCTAGAAACAAGCTAAATGAGTTGACAGTCACACGTTGGTGCAAAGACTCGTCCAAATAACAACAGTAATAGTAACACATGAACAGTATCCTGTCTGATATAAGTTCTAACTTTAGCCGTTCTCCTGCTGAGACTCTTGTAAACACTGAGCCTCGGTAAAAGCTACGTGAGTTGATGTAGCGTTAGCGGCTAAGCTAACGTTAGCCCCTTTTATCAAAAGTAACATGCAGTAGATAATATATATACGAAGTTACAACAGCCATACCACGTTGAACAACGCTTTATAAAACGAGCCGTTTGTCAGTCTGGTGCTTTATTATCTTCCATGTCTCAAGAGTTTGCTTTACTGCTGTCAGCACTCGACATTAAAATATAGTTTACTCTCAAAGTTTGTTCAGCAATACACTTTTACAGAAGTGTAACTTTTCTTACCTTTGTAAACATGATGCAAGTAAATGTCCAAGTCCTTCAGGGCGACAGACTGAAAGATAATGCTCCGGTGACTCAGTCATGCACGTACGAACACGCGCCAGTCTGAACACGAGAGCGAGCAGGACACTGACTGTAGTTTCTCTTAACGGCCACAGGTGGCAGTAACTGTTAGGTTTTTATGAAAGCTACGTAATGCCCCTTTAATACAGGTAAGTCACATGTTTTTTGTTTGTTTTTCATTTGCATTTAAAGGGATAGTTCACACAAAATTAAATTTTTTCATAATGTACTCACCCTTGTGTTGTTCCAAATCTGTATGAGTTTCTTTTTTCTGTTGAACATAAAGGAAGATATTCAGTTTTGGGTCTTCATTGACTTCCATAGTATTTTTTTAATACTATATGGAAGTTAGGGGAGACCCAAAACTCTTTGGTTACCAAAATTCTTCAGAACATCTTTATTTGTTCAACAGAAGAAATAAACTTATACAGGTTTGGAACAGCACAAGGGTGAGTAAATTATGACAAAATGTTACATTTGTGTGAACTATCCCTTTAATTCTGTTAAACATTCATTTGAAACCTGTTGACTATAATGTATCTCACATGTAGTGTTGGGTAGATTACTTATGAAATTCAATCTTGTACCTACATCACAACAAATTTAACCTGTATGCAAGACAGCTTTAATTGTGCATTTAAATGTATCATTTCATATTCATATGAATTATTTGTATCATTTTAATTACTTCATTATTTTATAGACTATTAAAATTTTTATATTTAAAACATTTACCTCATAACATTATTTCTGCAGTTGCAATTGCTGTGTAAATGCATTAGATTTTATTGCTTTAAAAAAACAACATACTAAGAATTTGGCATAAAAGATAACGTACATTGCATAAGGCTAGAAAAAATGGTTCCTATGAAGGTAAAAATGGCCCTGCCCCCTAAGGCCTAGCCTGTAGTAGATAGATATTGTAATCTATATACTCAAGCAACTGTAAGCTGCAAACATGGCAAATTACATTATGGAAAAATAATACATTTTTGTAAGGGTGCTAGTGTCCTTACAGACTAAAGATTATAATCCCAAAATGTAAATAACCTTTTATTTATTTTATTTTTCAGGAGGAACTGGATCATGTGACATCATCATGGAATAATCACAGAATACGACCAGTACATAACTCTCGATCTCCAAATGGCCGCCCAGCCATTATCCATGCGGTACCTCAGTTATATGGCGCAAGCGATTACTTACACCTTGTAAACACACAACAAGTTGAAGTGTGTCTTGAAGAATGTGTATTTAAAGACTACCCATGTGACAACGATGTGTTTGATGTCTGTGTTCACCTCATTACAGAACACAATTTGGATATGTCAAAAGATGTCTATTCAACTGTGGATATTTCTCTCGAAACACTTTTCTTTGCTCTTGACGCAATTTCTTGCTCTCGTGTCAGGATTTTGCTTTCACTGTGAGAATTGTGCCATGGGCGGGGCCGCGTTCCTATTGGCCAGTCGGGTGAGTATCGTCTTGTCTTGGGAGTCAAACTGAATCATTACACCATTGTTCGGTTCACCTGCATAGATGCCGCTTCTGCCTTAGTTAAGTTGAGCACGGACATGACACTTCCAATGTTTGGGTAAGATGATGACACACAGCTGGCTGAGCAAGTTCAGTATCACTGAAGATTAAACATTAAAAAATAGCACTCAGATTCATGAATGAATGTGTATTATATTATTTGCTTATAGTTTGCTTATATATTTTTGCTATCAGTGTGATAACTTTTTCTCTCAACCTTTTTTTTTCTCTCAGATTTTTTTTTTTTCTGTCGGATCTTTTATTTTTTTGCATGTAATAAAGACACAATACTAACTCCATAGACTTGTACCTTCTTTATGAAATTGGCAATCTTCTGTAAGAAGTTGTCCCTGTAGAAAATCTGACTTGGTCAGTCTGGAGGGTATCTATTATCAAGTGAGTCTGTCTGATCCTTTCACACAAAAGGTGGGTCTGGGCCAGGCGTATGATGTTATCAGCCCGGTGTCCCTTAACAGCAGAACCCAGTCCTAGGCTTTTAGGAATCAGCTTGCTTTGTCTGCATCGTAGGTTAAATCTAAGATGATTTCTATAGTCTGCCAGGAACAGTAGCAGTTGAAGGGTAGCAACATGTCTGTGAAGGTATTCAGTCATCCAGGACATCTTCAAAAAAGGTTTAAGTAAAAGCATTTTGTCATGGCCCCTCCTCTGTCTGGCAGGGGTGGTTCCTCCTCCAGGCAGAGGAGGTTTGTGAGTAATTGGAGCCACCTGGGTACAGGTATTTAAACACCTGCCATCCCTTCTCCTCTATCTCTCAGCTCTTACAGGTTTGGTTTGGTTTGGTTTGGTTGGGTTGGGTTGGGTTGGGTTGGTTATGGTGCTTTGTGGTCTTCTTTAGGTTTGCACTCAGGCGTTTCACACATCCATGCACCCTACACACCTCCTATTTTGACATACTCACACCCCATTCTTTTTGTTGTTAAAGTTAATGGTTCTTAGTTTAGTTAATAAATACTTTTGATTTGTTAAAGTTAAAGTTAATTGTGCTTAAGTTTACTTCAGTACTCCGGTTTCTTTAACAGTTTGTCATAGTTGAAGTTGGGTTTTGGTTGAACGTTCTTATTCTTATGGCTATGTTGATCTATTTGTAGTTTGGCAATAAGTTGGCTTTTTTGACTGTTGTTTTTTTAGTTAAATTTGGTTAGTAGTTTTGTAAAGTAAGTTCAGTTTGCCAAACTTTTGTTTGAGGGGATGCTTTGGTTTGGCCAGTATTGTAGGAGAGAGCAGTGAGAGACATATGTTCCTTTGTTCAGTTAGCTTTATAGCTAAGTCTGTTAGCAATTCACTCTGGGCTTTTCTGGGTTTTTGTCCTGGTGGAAGTCCTCTTCTGTTAAGGTTTTGCAGCGAGTGTCAATAGGAGGCTTGTGGTGTTTTGTTTTTAAGTGGCAGTAAACGTGGATGGAGCTTCCCTCCCCTATTCCCCGACATCGGCTCGGGAGCACCTCCGTGGACGTCGGGGGCCTCCAGCTTTTGATTGTCTTTTCTACTCCAATGGTTTTGTGTGCATAAAACCCTACCACATGTGACTGCATGACGATTAGGGTCCAGTTAGTTAGCTGTTCTGGGACAATAGACGAGTGTGGCTCCTGCCCTTAAATTAGAATGGCTGCAGGGGAGTTTTTTTTTTTTTTATATATATATATAGGCTTTGTATTGGCTGAGAAAAATGTCTTCCATTTTGGATAGTTTTGTTCAGTCTCTTTCAGAGTTAGCCTTAGAGTTGTGTACTAAGGAGCAGTTAATTGAAATAGCTGAACATTATCAGATTGAAATTGTTGATAGAAAAGAGATGGTTAAAGCTGTGTTAAGGCAGGGTCTGAGAAGCGGGTGTTCTCTGTGGTCAGTCGGATAGTAGTGAGGGTGCAAGTTTTAAGACTAGCCCTTCATTAACTTTTGAGTAACAGAGGGAGCTGTTGCAGTTGGAGATTGAGCGATTGCGACATGCCAGTAGACCAGAGGAAAGAGTACTACAGTTTGATGTTTCACAGGATCTTTGTTTGTTGCCTAAATTTGATGAGTAGGATCCAGATATGTACTTTATTTTATTTGAGCGTATTGCAGGAGCTAGAGCTTGGTCAGATTTGGAAAAGACTACGTTGTTGCAGTGTGCACTTACAGGTAAAGCCCGTGAGGTCTTATCAGGACTAAGCCCGGCTGACAGTAAAGTTTATGTAAAAATTAAAACGGCAGTAATGAAGGTCTATGAGTTTGTGCCGGAAGCATATCGTCAATGCTTTCGTTACAGGAAAAGGTTAGATTCACAAACTTATTCTGAATTTGTTCGTGATTTGACCTCTGCATTTAATCTTTGCTGTGCAGCTTCTGAAGTTAACACTTTTAAGGCCTGTCTGATTTGATTGTGTTGGAGCAATTTAAAAATTCTGTGTCTGACCAGGTAGCTACCTACATGAATGAATGTAAAGTCAAGTCTCCAAGTGATGCAGCAGTTCTTGCTGATGAGTACATGCAGATGCATAAACACAGTTTTGAGCCAAACAATGACAACTACAAAAATAAATTTACTCCTAGGCATAGTAGGTCACTTTTGTCTAGAGCTTTTCAAAAACCCCAACAAAAGCGTGGTTCTGAAGGCTTTAAAGCCCAAGTTAATGCCAATACCTGTCGCTATTGTTTAGTGGAAAGACATTGGAAGAAGGATTGTCTTCTACTTAAATCAAAAGATTGGGTCATGTTAAACCTGCAGTGATGGCAGCTCCTGTGGCAGCCGCTGATCACCACGGTTTGTTTTTCAGCCGGTGGCTGAGTCTGGTTATCAGTCTTCTCTTGGTAATTTTGCAGCCTTTGTGTCAGATGGTGTGGTGTCCCTTCTGGATGGCAAACAAAATATTCTTATTAAAATACTGAGAGATAGTGGAGCTTTAGATTATTTTATTTTAGAATCTGTCTTGCTTTTCTCTAAGGAGTCTGACACTGGCAGCTGTGTAATGGTACGCGGCATGGGTTTAGTTCCATTCTCTTCTTTGTACATCAAGTCACTCTAAAATGTGGTCTGGTAGAGGGTAATGTAGCTGTTGGGGTTAGACCCCAGTTGCCAGTAGAGGGTGTCCAGGTGATTTTGGGGAATGACCTGGCAGGTAGTAAGGTGTGGGCTGATGGTCAACCAAACATCTTCAAAAAGCAACCTTCTGTGCCCCCTGCAGGTGTATCTCCAGTTGACAGCAGTTTGTCTCCTGAGGGGTTTCCAGTTTGTGTTGTTACCCGCTCTGCTTCTCGTCAGAAGGTGGAGAGTAAGCCAGGAAGTCTCGAGTTGCCAGTGAAACTCCGGAATGAACAGTTGACTCGTTCACAAGATTTATTGGTAGCTGAGAAAAAGGCTGATACTACTCTGGCCGATCTGTTTGATAAAGTTGTTCCTGATTCAGTGGTCAGGAATAGTGATCTATGTTATTCAGTTCTTGATGGGCTTTTGGTCAGTCAGATCAAGGGTCTACTACTTCCAATTTGTTTGTTCAAGTTCTCAAACAGCTTAAAGTTAAACATAATAAGTCCACTGCCTTCCATGCCCAGAGCCAGGGGTTTTTGGAACGTTTTCATCAAACGTTAAAATCCTTATTGCGTGCACACTGTACATAACTGTCTGCAGATTGGGAGGAGGGGTTACCTTGGCTGCTGCTTGCTGCTCATGAGGTGGTGGAGGAGAGCACAGGGTTCAGCCCTAATGATTTGGTGTTTGGTCACAAGGTGCGTGGGCCATTTGCGGTGCTGCAGGATGGGTGTTTGCCAGAGGAATGCCCTGGGAACCTTATTGACTACATAAACAGTTTTAGGATAAAGTTGTATAGGGCTGGTGAACTGGCAAAAGAGAAATTACAATGTTCTCAGAAGAAAATGAAACAAAAATATGACAGGTGTGCTGAACTGCGTGTGTTTAGTCCAGGTGATCGTGTACTCACTCTGTTGCCTTTGGTAAATTAACCTTTTCAAGCGAAGTACTGTGGTCCTTTTATGATGTTGCGTAAAGTGTCAGGTTTAAACTACCTCATTGTAACTCCTGGTAATAGAAAGAAGTCTAAATTATGCCATGTAAACCTGTTAAAACGTTAACATTCCTGTGATTTTAGCCCAGTTGAAGGCACTCCAGCAACGCAGCCCTCACTGCTGGAGTGCCTTCAGCAGTGAGACACTCCAGCAGCCCTCACTGCTGGAGTGTCTCACTGCTGAAGGCACTCCAGCAGTGAGGGCTGCGTTGGTCGCGATGCCCATCACTGCCTCATCCATGCACTGCCACATCCATGCACCCTACGTACACCTCCTATTTTGACATACTCACACCCCATTACTTTTTCTTTGTTAAAGTTAATGGTTCTTAGTTTAATTAATAAAAACTTTTGATTGGCCAACCCTTGTTGTATGTGTCCCCTCATTCTTTGCCAGAGGCTATGAGCGCCGGCTGTGACAATCTGGACTCAGTTTTTAAGGTGAAGAGGTTTTGTCTCTAATTCCAAGAGACTTTATCAATTCTGAGATCAACTGGTAAGATAGCTGAGCTTATATCTCTAGAGGGAGGAGTTTCCCCTGAAACCAAACCTGACCAGGCTGCTCTAGTCTCATGGTCATTGGCCATGTAAGGAAAGTGTGACTCTGATGTAAGAGTCGTTAAGGCTCAAGACGGTCGTGGCACTGCCCCATTCAGGTGTAAAGTGGTTAGTGTCTATCAGGTTTGGTTTCAGGAAACTCCTCCTCTAGAGATATAAGCTCAGCTATCTTACCAGTTGATCTCAGAATTGATAAAGTCTCTTGGAAATAGAGACGAAACGTCTTCACCTTGAAAACTGAGTCCAGATGCTTTTACTTAAACCTTTTTTCAAGATGTCCCGGATGACTGAGAACCTTCACAGACAGTATGTATTGTACTTTTGTTTGCACAAGTGTTATTACAAAATACTTATTTTAATACATTAAAACCATGGTTTAGTTGTGTCATAGAACAGGAACAGGTTGTATATGGGTTTATTTAATTCTGCTTATGAATCTCTATTCTGCCTTTTTGGCCCTTTAAATTATGATTTTTATGAACGCTATTTCACACTTATTTTACCAAAAGAAGAAAGAAAAGGACCTTATAAATCATGAACAACGTATGTATACTGTTAAAATGAACAGTATACATACGTTGCTCATGACATATGTATACTGTTAAAAGGTATGTATACTGTTAAAATGAACTTTCTATCAAACATTTAACACCTACATCACAAGAGCAAATTCTGCTGCTTACCCTCCCCTCGATTTTCCCACGGCACTAGGAAGAAGAGCGCGAAAGCCCAGGAAGTAGTGACACCACCAAAATAAAAGCGTCTGTCCGAAAAACAACCCAAAATAAACTTATACACAAACTGATAATCTACAAAAAACGGGATTTTCAGATAAAGGCCTACATACGCTTTTTTAAATTCTCTTATAGCTGGAAACTATGTTTATGGCAGGAAGGATATAGATCATGCTTACAAAATCATGTGTTTATGCTTGATTATGCTCTTAAATTATGGGCAATGGCAAAAAGATACAGTTCTTAATGAGTCACAGATTATTTGAAAGAGCTATATCTAATAAATAATTTAAAACCAATAGTTGGAATTATTCTTAGACATTTGAAATAATGAACAAAGGCCTTTTTTAACATTTCTTTATTGTTTTTTATCTATAATGTCAAATAGAAATCCCACAATGGCTTTTTAGTGAAAACCATTAACCCAAATTGCATAAAGTAACTACAGTACTTCAGCACTAGTTCTAATTACAGTTCAACACTGCTACTCCAGCTTTGTCTGCCGCCTCATGCCTCGCAGGTTAAGATCAGCTGTTAGTATGTTACCACCATCCCTTGCAGGCAGAAAGCCACAACAAGGTAGCTGCGTTAAGCATAAAAAAATAGCAAATACCGCCGTCTTGATCATCGCCATGCCTACGCCACCTCACAATATGGCACTATATCAAATTAAGTTAAAGTCATTTGCTGACAGCTTGGTCCGTCCCCCCCTAATAAAAAAAAGGAGTACTTGGCTTTGATTTTCAGTTTGTACTGTACTTTAACATAAAACCAATATGAATATGTAATAAATATAAATTCAAATATATGTTTATGAGTTTTAGGTGACATTTTGATTTCGCACATGTATGGCATTGCAAATGGAAAGTTAACAATTACCAGAGCACTACAAAGAAAACAGGTACAATGAATCATACAGGAGTTGGACGCTTGCAATTGTTCAATTCTCACTTATTTTTTATGTTAATATTTACGAAATGCAGAATCAAATATAATAGACAATACACACACAAGGAGACAATTTTATACATTTCAAAGGCATAAGGCAATAACATTAAAGTGTAAGATAAAGTGCAGTTAAACTTCAAGCATCAGGAAAAAGGTGAACAGGCTTACAGGTGTGTTTCAGGACATATTTCCACACAGCTGTCAGTTACACGTATTCCGTACCATCCTGCCCAGAACTGTCGATCCATGCCTCCATGCATAAAGCGAATGTATCTCATTCCTGGACCATAGTTCTTGAATACATGTGTCATCTGAAACAAAAAGATGATTCATTCTTGAGTATTATGGCTTTAAAACTAACTAATTTAAGCAAATAATGTTACGTCCCTTGTAAATCTACCTGATTCCACTTCTGATCGTTCCACTGTTCAAAGTAAATAGTCTCGGGTTCAAATTTCTGGATAAGCTCTTTTTTCTTGTTTAGCAACTCCACTCTGATTTTATACAAACATCCACAATCCCAGCGTGGTGCATACCTGGAATATCACAAACACACAAGCAATATTTTAGACAGCCTGGACCTTGTTTAGTTTATTTAATTTAACCAAGTGATTTCTATACTTTCTCTAATAATACACAATTAAACAGTTTTCTCACCAATCTGATATTTTGATCAGAGGCTGGAAACGATCCATAAGTATTGGGTTGTAACCTTCTGATTCCAAATCAATCACTTGGGACTTCCAGCACATGCTGAAAATGTGTTTAAGCCACTACTTATCATTGTTGCATATATTTTAAAGCACACTATTGACAATGCACAAGATAAATTCTCACCCATAAGAGGTCACAAAGTTTTTCTTGACTGTTTCATTTGGATGTGGCTCCATAACGTCCTCTACTTTCCACTGATTACCTCCATTTTCCAAAATTTCCCAATCCTTAAATTTATCTGCAAAAACAAAAGACATTGTTACTGGTTGTCAATCCCACCAAACATAGTACTGTGTATTTATGGCTCCATACCTTCTGCTCTGGGATTCTTAAGGATATTTCTCCTCATTTTGCACAAAAAGTAACAAATCCTCCAATCTTTGGGATTTGTGGAGGCATCACGAGACCAGTAACCTTCTCTTCTACATCTTTCTCGCCACAAAAATTCACTGTCAGCCACTTCTTTCCATTGCTTGCACACTAATCGACAAAGACAGACTACCTGATCAGAAGGTAGGTTAAGGAATATATTTTCCAGGATCTCCACAGGAACAGAGAAGGACTGAAAAAAAGCAATTTTTTGGAGAACAAAGTATTTAACTAAAACAAAAAAGTAGGCCTTGTTTATTTTACATTTTCTTCAGAAGCTTAATGTATAAACTTGAAACACATGTGTTAAGGTATTGCACCATGTTTCTCTTTAGAACCACAAAGTCCTAATCCATGATGACACTAACCTTAACAATGCCCAGTGCGCACTTAAGGGGATGGGACACTGAATTTGTAAGAACATGAATATAGCTACACTTTGGTCAGAAATCTTATCCGAAATGTTTTTATTACTTACAGATGCATATAAATTCGAGAATGATGTTAAAGAATCTTGAAATGAAGTTGATGAGCTCGGACCTGAACCCATCGTTTTTCTTTTCCGGCCTGTATCGAGCGAGACAAGTGTCATTTTATGTAATATCATACAAGGCAAAAAAGTCCTCTTCCTAGAACAGTTAGCTTTAACGTTAGCTGTTATGGAACTTACTTTTGGGATGTTGCAGTTTGTATTTGTTAACAGACATCGGTTAAAAGCTGTCCATTTGCAGCTAACGTTAGCTTGTCAGCGACAACATTCGTCGTTTAAACGTCTTCAATAAGAACTATTACCATGATCGTTATTTCTTTTAGTTTCCTTTTTACATTAAGCTTCTGGCTAGTGTAAACATACCTTCTCAAATTACATTTCCTTTTTCCGGTAACTTGATGTGACGTCTGCTTCTTCAAACCGGGGAGGTCCCACTGTGCTGCAAGAAAGGCTGAGACGTTAACTCCGCCCATTCAGGGCAGACCTCAACATTAAATGAAAAGAACTTGCTACTGTTTTTTTTCCTTCTGCTGTTTGTTTACCATTTTATGAATTATAGACATCCAGACAAATCGTATACTTGGATAATACTTGGATTTGCGAATTTACGTTGTTTAAATGTTTCACTCACACACAGGCTTTTCTGATGAGGCTTCCCACGTGATCGCTGTTGGCAGTCACACAACCCATTTTGTTTTCCCAAAGACACCTGTTTGTCTGGAGCCAACTCTCTGTTTAAATATGTCACTTAAACATCGCCATTTTTTAAGTTTGGTCCGGTATTTAAAATCACCATTTGTTTATTTTTCTAGAAAGAGATTTTTATCAATTGCCATAAATAATAATTTTGAAGGACACAGAGGACGAGCAAAAGCTACTTTTATAATTAGATTAAATCATGTCTTGAGAGAAAAAAAGATGCGTTCATTTATTATATCCAATCACATAGGCACTGCAGTTTGTGTACAATACAGTACATAAAAGTCAATCATATATTACAAGCTATACCACAAACAAATGGATACCAACGAGGCAAGAAATACCTGAAAAATAAGATGGTGTCCCTTGTTTTTGGTGCCATTACAAACTTTAGCAGGCATAAACACTGAACTGATAAATCCAGTTTGTGATGGCATTACTCCACTCTGTATAAATGACTAAAATAAAAATCACAAGGTAAATGCATTGTTTTTGTGTAACAAGGATTTAAATCCTAAAACAGAGGTCTACCAAACTTCTGTCATAGACAGCAGACTTGTGTTGGTCAGCAGTGTAGTTCTTATGTGTCTGCATCAATCCTGTGGGCTGCACAACGAAAACAAAAACAAACAGGTCAGAAACACAATGAAGGTGACCTACATTGTTCTTATGTTTAACCTCAAGAGAGTTTACATTGTTTTGGTATCCTGAGTGGTTCTGTGTCTCCGGACAGAACTTGATGCATGACTCCCCGGAACTGGTACAGCACCTTAAGGCTCTTCTCTTCCCCCACACAAGGATCATAGAAGCCAGGAAGTCCTGACTAAAACACAACCCAATATCAACAACACACACTTTAAGGAGGTGTGAACCATTTTGTTGTATGCATCATCCTATGACAGGGGGATAGCCCCAAACTGTAAAAATGTTTAATTAGATGTTTAATAAACATCTTGTGCATACCTTTGAGGCTTCAGTTAGGATAAGTTTTGAGTCCTTAACCAGACACTGTAATGGCACAGTCACATCAATGACCTTTGCCCTCTCATGTCTTTTACTATTGTCTGTCACAAACTTGCCATACCAGGCATTGAGGATGATGAGACCTGAAAGAGAACAAACATCAAAAGCCGTGACAATCCTTTCATTTTAATTTAATCAGTAGGCAGATCATTTAAGTGCATATTTCTTAACAGTGTACATGGTTTTTCCCAATTTTGCTTCAATTGTTCTTATTTTTTGGGTCAGTTATTTCTGTTTGTGAGGCACAGATGTCTTGAATATGTATCGTTTCCAAAGAAAGGAATAAAGAATATGTTTGATGAGGCAATTCGGGCTGCCCTGGAGCCTCCTGAACCTAAGAGAAGGCATACATGTATCCTCTTCATACCACTACCCATATGGTTAACAATACTGAAGATATTTGTCACAATGCACATTCCAGCAAGAGTGGAGACATAGATATGCCTCCTGACAACCCAAATACCTTTTATAATTTGGGGTTTGAATAACATTTTATAATGTGACTTAATGTGTTAATCATTACTAATCATTACTAAACGTTAAATGACAAAAACATTTTATGCAGGATATTCTATTTTACAATAATTTATTTTTGTAAACACAAGTAAACCTTTTTAAATGTAAATACCGCTTCAATTTTAACATTCATAAGTGGCTTCATTAGTTTGTAAATATCTTGTGAATAACCACTTATTAGTGAACACAATCTGATTATGCTGTGATCATTCAATGTATTCATATGGTTAACAAAAAACAAAAAAGGAGTACTTGCCTTTGATTTTCAGTTTGTACTGTTCTTTAACATAAAACCAATATGAATATGCAACAAATATACATACATGTTTATGAGTTGTAGTTGACATTTTGATTTCGCACATGTATGGCATTACAAATGGAAGGTTAACAATTACCAGAGCACAACAAAGAAAACAGGTACAATGAATCATACAGGAGTTGGACGCTTGCAATTGTTTAATTCTCCCTTATTTTTTATGTTAATATTTATGAAATGCAGAATCAAATATAATTGACAATACACAGACAAGGAGACATGTTTTAAACATTTCAAAAAGCATAAGGTAATAACATTAAAGCGTAAGGTAAAGTGCAGGTTTCAGGCATCACAGTGGTTAGCACCCCCGTCTCACCAGCAAGAATGTCCTGGGTTCATTTCCCATCCAGGTCAGGACCATTCTGTGTGGAGTTTGCATGTTCTCCCTGTGTCTGCGTAGATTTTCTTTGGGTACTCCGGTTTCCCCTACCACTAATAGTCCCTCCCTCACATGGGGTCAGGACATCCCTGAAAAAGAGATTTGAAATCTCAGTGGGACTATCCTGGGTATTTAAAAGGTTGAAAAAAGGCATCAGGAAAAAGGTGAACAGGCTTACAGGTGTGTTTCAGGACATATTTCCACACAGCTGTCAGTTACACGTATTCCGTACCATCCTGCCCAGAACTGTCGATCCATGCCTCCATGCATAAAACGAATGTATCTCATTCCTGGACCATAGTTCTTGAATACATGTGTCATCTCAAACAAAAAGATGATTCATTCTTGAGTATTATGGCTTTAAAACTAACTCATTTATGGCAATAATGTCACATCCCTTTTATATTTACCTGATTCCACTTCTGATCGTTCCACTGTTCAAAGTAAATAGTCTCGGGTTCAAATTTCTGGATAAGCTCTTTTTTCTTGTTTAGCAACTCCACTCTGATTTTATACAAACATCCACAATCCCAGCGTGGTGCATACCTGGAATATCACAAACACACAAGCAATATTTTAGACAGCCTGGACCTTGTTTAGTTTATTTAATTTAACCAAGTGAAAATTTGTCAGATGCATTTCTTTACTTTGTGTTTGATAATACACAATTAAACAGTTTTCTCACCAATCTGATATTTTGATCAGAGGCTGGAAACGATCCATAAGTATTGGGTTGTAACCTTCTGATTCCAAATCAATCACTTGGGACTTCCAGCACATGCTGAAAATGTGTTTAAACCACTACTTATCATTGTTGTATATATTTTAAAGCACACTATTGACAATGCACAAGATAAATTCTCACCCAAAAGAGGTCACAAAGTTTTTTTTGACTGTTTCATTTGGATGTGGCTCCATAACGTCCTCTACTTTCCACTGATTACCTCCATTTTCCAAAATTTTCCAATCCTTAAATTTATCTGCAAAAACAAAAGACATTGTTACTGGTTGTCAATCCCACCAAACATAGTACTGTGTATTTATGGCTCCATACCTTCTGCTCTGGGATTCTTAAGGATATTTCTCCTCATTTTGCACAAAAAGTAACAAATCCTCCAATCTTTGGGATTTGTGGAGGCATCACGAGACCAGTAACCTTCTCTTCTACATCTTTCTCGCCACAAAAATTCACTGTCAGCCACTTCTTTCCATTGCTTGCACACTAATCGACAAAGACAGACTACCTGATCAGAAGGTAGGTTAAGGAATATATTTTCCAGGATCTCCACAGGAACAGAGAAGGACTGAAAAAAAAGCAATTTTTTGGAGAACAAAGTATTTAACTAAAACAAAAAAGTAGGCCTTGTTTATTTTACATTTTCTTCAGAAGCTTAATGTATAAACTTGAAACACATGTGTTAAGGTATTGCACCATGTTTCTGTTTAGAACCACAAAGTCCTAATCCATGATGACACTAACCTTAACAATGCCCAGTGCGCACTTAAGGGGATGGGACACTGAATTTGTAAGAACATGAATATAGCTACACTTTGGTCAGAAATCTTATCCGAAATGTTTTTATTACTTACAGATGCATATAAATTCGAGGATGATGTTAAAGAATCTTGAAATGAAGTTGATGAGCTCGGACCTGAACCCATCGTTTTTCTTTTCCGGCCTGTATCGAGCGAGACAAAGTGTCATTTTATGTAATATCATACAAGGCAAAAAAGTCCTCTTCCTAGAACAGTTAGCTTTAACGTTAGCTGTTATGGAACTTACTTTTGGGATGTTGCAGTTTGTATTTGATAACAGACATCGGTTAAAAGCTGTCCATTTGCAGCTAACGTTAGCTTGTCAGCGACAACATTCGTAGTTTAAACGTCTTCAATAAGAACTATTACCATGATCGTTATTTCTTTTAGTTTCCTTTTACATTAAGCTTCTGGCTAGTGTAAACATACCTTCTCAAATTACATTTCCTTTTCCGGTAACTTGATGTGACGTCTGCTTCTTCAAACCGGGAGGTCCCACCATAGA
>JALDNG010004125.1:0-17026 GCA_024349245.1 Neodontobutis hainanensis | reverse complement strand
AGTAATGCCAGTTTTGTTTTTATTGCTTTAAAATGCTTTTCAGCTCGAGAGAAGGCCATTTTTGACCTTTTCACACGAAACACCTAAAACCTTGCCCAAAGGGCCCAGACACAAGCAATTCCACTGGGAACACATGACAGTGCCATTTAGAGCTCCAAAAGACAACGTTTTGGTCAAATGCAGCTGCTACATGGCTCTGCTCAGACACAGGCACAATACACTGGAATGTGGGTTCTAAGCTTGAGTATTGAAAACTAACTAAAAGTCCAATTGCATTCAAACTTGCTGTGCCTTGTAGGGTCAGGGCCAAGCTACAAGAGGCACTTGGAATTTCCCCTCCATCACCTTCGGTTCAAAAGTAATGCCAGTTTTGTTTTTATTGCTTTAAAATGCTTTTCAGCTCAAGAGAAGGCCATTTTTGACCTTTTCACACGAAACACCTAAAACCTTGCCCAAAGGGCCCAGACACAAGCATTTCCACTGGGAACACATGACAGTGCCATTTAGAGCTCCAAAAGAGCACGTTTTGGCCAAATGCAGCTGCTACATGGCTCTGCTCAGACACAGGCACAATACACTGAAATGTGGGTTCTAAGCTTGAGTATTGCAAACTAACTAAAAGTCCATTTGCATTCAAACCAGCTGTGCCTTGTAGGGCCAGGGCCAAGCTACAAGAGGCACTTGGAATTTCCCCTCCATCACCTTCGGTTCAAAAGTAATGCCAGTTTTGTTTTTATTGCTTTAAAATGCTTTTCAGCTCGAGAGAAGGCCATTTTTGACCTTTTCACACGAAACACCTAAAACCTTGCCCAAAGGGCCCAGACACAAGCATTTCCACTGGGAACACATGACAGTGCCATTTAGAGCTCCAAAAGAGCACGTTTTGGCCAAATGCAGCTGCTATATGGCTCTGCTCAGACACAGGCACAATACACTGGAATGTGGGTTCTAAGCTTGAGTATTGCAAACTAACTAAAAGTCCAATTGCATTCAAACCAGCTGTGCCTTGTAGGGCCAGGGCCAAGCTACAAGAGGCACTTGGAATTTCCCCTCCATCACCTTCGGTTCAAAAGTAATGCCAGTTTTGTTTTTATTGCTTTAAAATGCTTTTCAGCTCGAGAGAAGGCCATTTTCACCTATTCACACGAAACACCTAAAACCTTGCCCAAAGGGCCCAGACACAAGCAATTCCACTGGGAACACATGACAGTGCCATTTAGAGCTCCAAAAGACAAACCTTGCCCAAAGGGCCCAGACACAAGCATTTCCACTGGGAACACATGACAGTGCCATTTAGAGCTCCAAAAGAGCACGTTTTGGCCAAATGCAGCTTCTACATGGCTCTGCTCAGACACAGGCACAATACACTGGAATGTGGGTTCTAAGCTTGAGTATTGCAAACTAACTAAAAGTCCAATTGCATTCAAACCAGCTGTGCCTTGTAGGGCCAGGGCCAAGCTACAAGAGGCACTTGGAATTTCCCCTCCATCACCTTCGGTTCAAAAGTAATGCCAGTTTTGTTTTTATTGCTTTAAAATGCTTTTCAGCTCGAGAGAAGGCCATTTTTGACCTTTTCACACGAAACACCTAAAACCTTGCCCAAAGGGCCCAGACACAAGCATTTCCACTGGGAACACATGACAGTGCCATTTAGAGCTCCAAAAGACAACGTTTTGGTCAAATGCAGCTGCTACATGGCTCTGCTCAGACACAGGCACAATACACTGGAATGTGGATTCTAAGCTTGAGTATTGAAAACTAACTTAAAGTCCAATTGCATTCAAACCAGCTTTGCCTTGTAGGGCCAGGGCCAAGCTACAAGAGGCACTTGGAATTTCCCCTCCATCACCTTCGGATTCAAAAGTAATGCCAGTTTTGTTTTTATTGCTTTAAAATGCTTTTCAGCTCGAGAGAAGGCCATTTTTGACCTTTTCACACGAAACACCTAAAACCTTGCCCAAAGGGCCCAGACACAAGCATTTCCACTGGGAACACATGGCAGTGCCATTTAGAGCTCCAAAAGACCACGTTTTGAATCAAATGCAGCTGCTACATGGCTCTGCTCAGACACAGGCACAATACACTGATATGTAGGTTCTAAGCTTGAGTATTGCAAACTAACTAAAAGTCCAATTGCATTCAAACCAACTGTGCCTTGTAGGGCCAGGGCCAAGCTACAAGAGGCACTTGGAATTTCCCCTCCATCACCTTCGGTTCAAAAGTAATGCCAGTTTTGTTTTTATTGCTTTAAAATGCTTTTCAGCTCGAGAGAAGGCCATTTTTCACCTTTTCACACGAAACACCTAAAACCTTGCCCAAAGGGCCCAGACACAAGCAATTCCACTGGGAACACATGACAGTGCCATTTAGAGCTCCAAAAGACAACGTTTTGGTCAAATGCAGCTGCTACATGGCTCTGCTCAGACACAGGCACAATACACTGGAATGTGGGTTCTAAGCTTGAGTATTGAAAACTAACTAAAAGTCCAATTGCATTCAAACTAGCTGTGCCTTGTAGGGCCAGGGCCAAGCTACAAGAGGCACTTGGAATTTCCCCTCCATCACCTTCGGTTCAAAAGTAATGCCAGTTTTGTTTTTATTGCTTTAAAATGCTTTTCAGCTCAAGAGAAGGCCATTTTTGACCTTTTCACGAAACACCTAAAACCTTGCCCAAAGGGCCCAGACACAAGCATTTCCACTGGGAACACATGACAGTGCCATTTAAAGCTCCAAAAGAGCACGTTTTGGCCAAATGCAGCTGCTACATGGCTCTGCTCAGACACAGGCACAATACACTGGAATGTGGGTTCTAAGCTTGAGTATTGCAAACTAACTAAAAGTCCAATTGCATTCAAACCAGCTGTGCCTTGTAGGGCCAGAGCCAAGCTACAAGAGGCACTTGGAATTTCCCTCCATCACCTTCGGTTCAAAAGTAATGCCAGTTTTGTTTTTATTGCTTTAAAATGCTTTTCAGCTCGAGAGAAGGCCATTTTTGACCTTTTCACACGAAACACCTAAAACCTTGCCCAAAGGGCCCAGACACAAGCATTTCCACTGGGAACACATGACAGTGCCATTTAGAGCTCCAAAAGAGCACGTTTTGGCCAAATGCAGCTGCTACATGGCTCTGCTCAGACACAGGCACAATACACTGGAATGTGGGTTCTAAGCTTGAGTATTGCAAACTAACTAAAAGTCCAATTGCATTCAAACCAGCTGTGCCTTGTAGGGCCAGAGCCAAGCTACAAGAGGCACTTGGAATTTCCCCTCCATCACCTTCGGTTCAAAAGTAATGCCAGTTTTGTTTTTATTGCTTTAAAATGCTTTTCAGCTCGAGAGAAGGCCATTTTTGACCTTTTCACACGAAACACATAAAACCTTGCCCAAAGGGCCCAGACACAAGCATTTCCACTGGGAACACATGGCAGTCCCATTTAGAGCTCCAAAAGACCACGTTTTGGCCAAATGCAGCTGCTACATGGCTCTGCTCAGACACAGGCACAATACACAGGAATGTGGGTTCTAAGCTTGAGTATTGCAAACTAACTAAAAGTCCAATTGCATTCAAACCAGCTGTGCCTTGTAGGGCTAGGGCCAAGCTACAAGAGGCACTTGGAATTCCTCCATCACTCTCGGTTCAAAAGTAATGCCAGTTTTGTTTTTATTGCTTTAAAATGCTTTTCAGCTCGAGAGAAGGCCATTTTCACCTTTTCACACGAAACACCTAAAACCTTGCCCAAAGGGCCCAGACACAAGCAATTCCACTGGGAACACATGACAGTGCCATTTAGAGCTCCAAAAGACAACGTTTTGGTCAAATGCAGCTGCTACATGGCTCTGCTCAGACACAGGCACAATAGACTGGAATGTGGGTTCTAAGCTTGAGTATTGCAAACTAACTAAAAGTCCAATTGCATTCAAACCAGCTGTGCCTTGTAGGGCCAGGGCCAAGCTACAAGAGGCACTTGGAATTTCCCCTCCATCACCTTCGGTTCAAAAGTAATGCCAGTTTTGTTTTTATTGCTTTAAAATGCTTTTCAGCTCGAGAGAAGGCCATTTTTGACCTATTCACACGAAACACCTAAAACCTTGCCCAAAGGGCCCAGACACAAGCAATTCCACTGGGAACACATGACAGTGCCATTTAGAGCTCCAAAAGACAACGTTTTGGTCAAATGCAGCTGCTACATGGCTCTGCTCAGACACAGGCACAATACACTGGAATGTGGGTTCTAAGCTTGAGTATTGCAAACTAACTAAAAGTCAATTGCATTCAAACCAGCTGTGCCTTGTAGGGCCAGGGCCAAGCTACAAGAGGCACTTGGAATTTCCTCCATCACCTTCGGTTCAAAAGTAATGCCAGTTTTGTTTTTATTGCTTTAAAATGCTTTTCAGCTCGAGATAAGGCCATTTTGACCGTTTCACACGAAACACCTAAAACCTTGCCCAAAGGGCCCAGACACAAGCATTTCCACTGGGAACACATGACAGTGCCATTTAGAGCTCCAAAAGAGCACGTTTTGGCCAAATGCAGCTGCTACATGGCTCTGCTCAGACACAGGCACAATACACTGGAATGTGGGTTCTAAGCTTGAGTATTGCAAACTAACTAAAAGTCCAATTGCATTCAAACCAGCTGTGCCTTGTAGGGCCAGGGCCAAGCTACAAGAGGCACTTGGAATTTCCCCTCCATCACCTTCGGTTCAAAAGTAATGCCAGTTTTGTTTTTATTGCTTTAAAATGCTTTTCAGCTCGAGAGAAGGCCATTTTTGACCTTTTCACATGAAACACCTAAAACCTTGCCCAAAGGGCCCAGACACAAGCATTTCCACTGGGAACACATGACAGTGCCATTTAGAGCTCCAAAAGACAACGTTTTGGTCAAATGCAGCTGCTACATGGCTCTGCTCAGACACAGGCACAATACACTGGAATGTGGATTCTAAGCTTGAGTATTGAAAACTAACTTAAAGTCCAATTGCATTCAAACCAGCTGTGCCTTGTAGGGCCAGGGCCAAGCTACAAGAGGCACTTGGAATTTCCCCTCCATCACCTTCGGTTCAAAAGTAATGCCAGTTTTGTTTTTATTGCTTTAAAATGCTTTTCAGCTCGAGAGAAGGCCATTTTTGACCTTTTCACACGAAACACCTAAAACCTTGCCCAAAGGGCCCAGACACAAGCATTTCCACTGGGAACACATGACAGTGCCATTTAGAGCTCCAAAAGAGCACGTTTTGGCCAAATGCAGCTGCTACATGGCTCTGCTCAGACACAGGCACAATACACTGGAATGTGGGTTCTAAGCTTGAGTATTGCAAACTAACTAAAAGTCCAATTGCATTCAAACCAGCTGTGCCTTGTAGGGCCAGAGCCAAGCTACAAGAGGCACTTGGAATTTCCCCTCCATCACCTTCGGTTCAAAAGTAATGCCAGTTTTGTTTTTATTGCTTTAAAATGCTTTTCAGCTCGAGAGAAGGCCATTTTGACCTTTTACGAAACACCTAAAACCTTGCCCAAAGGGCCCAGACACAAGCATTTCCACTGGGAACACATGGCAGTGCCATTTAGAGCTCCAAAAGACCACGTTTTGAATCAAATGCAGCTGCTACATGGCTCTGCTCAGACACAGGCACAATACACTGGAATGTGGGTTCTAAGCTTGAGTATTGCAAACTAACTAAAAGTCCAATTGCATTCAAACCAGCTGTGCCTTGTAGGGCCAGGGCCAAGCTACAAGAGGCAATTGGAATTTCCCCTCCATCACCTTCGGTTCAAAAGTAATGCCAGTTTTGTTTTTATTGCTTTAAAATGCTTTTCAGCTCGAGAGAAGGCCATTTTGACCTTTTCACGAAACACATAAAACCTTGCCCAAAGGGCCCAGACACAAGCATTTCCACTGGGAACACATGGCAGTCCCATTTAGAGCTCCAAAAGACCACGTTTTGGCCAAATGCAGCTGCTACATGGCTCTGCTCAGACACAGGCACAATACACAGGAATGTGGGTTCTAAGCTTGAGTATTGCAAACTAACTAAAAGTCCAATTGCATTCAAACCAGCTGTGCCTTGTAGGGCTAGGGCCAAGCTACAAGAGGCACTTGGAATTCCCCCTCCATCACTCTCGGTTCAAAAGTAATGCCAGTTTTGTTTTTATTGCTTTAAAATGCTTTTCAGCTCGAGAGAAGGCCATTTTGACCTTTTCACGAAACACCTAAAACCTTGCCCAAAGGGCCCAGACACAAGCAATTCCACTGGGAACACATGACAGTGCCATTTAGAGCTCCAAAAGACAACGTTTTGGTCAAATGCAGCTGCTACATGGCTCTGCTCAGACACAGGCACAATACACTGGAATGTGGGTTCTAAGCTTGAGTATTGATGTTACGACCCAAGGGTGAAACATATTATAGAAGGACACAGGAGACAAGGTGATTTTTAAACTGTTTGTTTATTTGTCATTTATGTAACCTTTTTGATAGTCCAACCCTCCCGTGCCCAAAGTAACAAAGCAAAAAAACCTTGGTGGGCCGGCCAAACAGAATATAAAGACGGGAAGTCTGACAGGCCAACCCTATACAGGGCCGTAGAAGCTGCCTTACCTCCCGCTACCCCAACACAACCGCAGGTCCGAGCCCTAGCGAAAGAAAAAGACGAAAACAGGACAGCCGGTCCCACCAGGTTAAACAAAAAAGAACTCAATGCTAAAGGCTAAAACGTGCTCTAGCACATACCACAGGCCTCGGCCACAGCCGGCATAATCTGACAGGCGGAGCCAGACGGAGGAGAAGAGCTCGCGAACGAGCTGACAGCAAAGCGTCCGCGTCAGCTAGAGGGAGTCAGAGAGAGCGAGCGACGCCACCAGTAGGCCTTTATATAGGCCACAGAAAGCCGCCCAGACTAATTATCTCCTCAAATAACAAAAGATGAAAAAGGGTGAAAAGGAAACCTAAATACGCCTAAATGCGGCGCCAGCGCCTAACACCCCCACCCCAAAATACTGGACCATGGTAGTGGACAAAAAAAAAATAAAAACATTGTCCAGTATACATACGCGATAACGCGTCGGCCAAAACGTTATCTTTACCCCTTATGTGTTTAAGTTCGACATTATACTCCTGCAAACGGAGACTCCAGTTCATTAGGCGCCTGTTTTTGTTGCGCATTCGATGCAAGAACACGAGCGGATTATGGTCCGTAAAAACTATGACAGGGGCACTACAACTGGGCTCAGCGATATTATGGGCTAACATGTATTCTACCTGCTGCTTAAGACGGTTACGTTTATCAGGATTAACACGATAAGGGTGTTGCTTGATGGGCAGTGCATCACCAACATCAATATCATGCATCAGCACTGTTGTTTGACATGGCACATCCGAAAACAAAGATTTATTGGCATTTAACAATCCCGCCAAATCTGAACATTGAGGATCTGGAAGATGGGCAAAATGGGAACAAATGTTAGTTATAATGTCAGAATTTAACAACTTTCCTTGAGTCAACGCTTCAGATAAAGCCCCACCTCCCTCCTCAGCGACTGGCAGCGCCGCTGTATTATTTCCTGAGGTCAAACAAGAGGCGGTTCTTTTAGCACCGGACAGCGCCTTTC
Organism: Neodontobutis hainanensis; assembly: GCA_024349245.1. NCBI lineage: Eukaryota > Metazoa > Chordata > Actinopteri > Gobiiformes > Odontobutidae > Neodontobutis > Neodontobutis hainanensis. Next base: position 9,418 of record JALDNG010004125.1, on the reverse strand, counting down.
CAGAAACAAGACAATGCGCTGCGACTTCAGCACTGGACAGCGCCACAGGAGAAACAGCAGTATCACCGGTGACATGTGACAGAGAAGGTGTGCGTTCACCGTAACCTTTCAACATGTTAACATGACATAATCGGGACCCCCGCCGTCTGTCAGGCGTGGGTATCAGATAGTCCCTGTCTCCAACCTTTCTCTGAATGACATAAGGCCCACTGTAGCGAGCTTGAAGACTAGCACCAGGAATAGGTAACAGCACCAATACTTTGTCACCAGGCTTAAACTCACGGACTTGATCATGTCTGTCATACCAGGTCTTCATTTTAGTTTGTGTAACTTCCAAGTTCTCTTTAGCGATTTCACATGCACGCCGCAGTTTTAACCTAAAGTTACAAACATAGTCCAAAAGGTTTTGCTCTGTCTCTTCACACAACCATTTCTCTTTTAATATTTTTAAGGGACCACGCACCGTGTGTGCAAAAACCAACTCCGAAGGACTAAAACCAAGGGATTCCTGAACCACCTCCCGAATAGCAAACATTTGGAAGTGAACCCCTTCATCCCAGTCTTTTTCAAACTCCAAACAATATGTACGGAGCATAGTTTTCAGCGTCTGGTGAAAACGTTCTAACGCGCCTTGACTCTCTGGGTGAGTGCGCTAGAGTGACAATGTTGGATGTTGAGTTGCTTCAGGACCTGTGCAAAGATACGTGACATAAAGTTAGTCTCTTGGTCTGTCTGGACAACTTTAGGCAGACCAAACAGCGAAAAAAACTTTGTCAGGGTTTTCACGACAACTGGAGTTGTAATTTTTCGCACAGGAAAAACCTCTGGGAAGCGAGTGGATACACACATGATCGTTATTAGGAATTTATTTCCTGTTTTGGTTCGAGGAAGTGGACCCACACAATCAACCAACACCCGTTCAAATGGTTCACCAACGGCTGGGATTGGATACAAAGGAGCGGGAGGAACAGTTTGATTTGGTTTTCCCGAAACTTGACACCAATGACATGATTTACAATAACGCACCACATCCCCTTTAATTCCTGGCCAAAAGAAATGTCGCAGAATGCGATTATAAGTTTTCTTTATTCCTAAATGACCAGCCATAGGATTATCATGAGCCAACTTTAGTATCTCGTTTCGATATGGAGTAGGAACTACAATCTGCGTCACAACACTCCACTCTTCCACCGGAGAGACATTTAATGGCGTCCATTTTCGCCTCAACAACCCGTCCTTAAAAAAAATAGCCAGTAGACATGAACTCAATGTCTTTATCAGTAACCGCAAAGTCAACTAAGGCTATTAAGGACTCATCATTTCTTTGGTCAGTGATCAACTGTGACAACGACAGAGACAGGCTGTTAATATTAAAGACATTTTTCAGACTCTTTCTGTCACTATTAGCTGCTAACCGAGCTACCTTCGTAGACTCAGCTACTGGTTTACACAGAAAACTGTCGTTCAAGTTAACCTCTTCGTGCTTCTTATGCATGGACCTAGTGACAGCACAAGCCGAAAAAACCTTTGGAAACTTTACAGCAAGTTCATCTGGAGAATTCATCATTGGAACAAGTGTCATTTCCGGAGTCCCTAGAACTTTACCACCGGCTAAGTCGTTCCCCATAATGAAGTGAATTCCTTTTATCGGAAACTCAGCTCTCACTCCGACCTCAAATTCACCTGATACCAACTCAGATTCAACAGATACTCGGTGTAATGGCACACCAACGTCTTCCATTGCAAAACCCAAGACTGGTACATCAGAACCAACAGCAGACTTGTGACTAAATGCCAAAACACTACTCAAAATGAACGACTGAGAAGCAGCCGAATCACGGAGTATTTTTATTGGGACACGGACATTATCACCGGGCAAAGACACAACTCCGTCCATAATAAACGGAGAAAAATCAGCTAAGTCACTGGACTTGTCACAAGGCCTTTCAGGTATGTCATCGTCTTTTCCCTGCTTATTTATTAAAGCAACAGGTTTGGAATTTCGTTTTGTTAACACTGGGCAACTTGCAACAATGTGTCCTCTCTTTTTACAATAGAAACACATTACATTGTCTTCTCCTTTAAAGTCCTCCATTCCAGTTTTATCTTGTTCTGGGGTCATTCCCCTGAATCGGTCTGTAGTTTTTTGGAAACTTTTAACATTTCTGTCATCGCTGATCAAAGACTCAATAGGTTTACTGTTAAATGAGCGGTCTGTGAAAACTGTTTTGTGCGTAAGGACGTACTCATCCACTAACACTGCAGCCTCAGACACATCACACACTTTATGTTCGTTTACATATGTAGCCACTCTGCCAGGCAGACAATTTTTAAATTCTTCAAGTATAATTAATTGTTTTAGCTTACCGAAGTCTTTAACGTCATTTGATGTGCACCATCTCTCAAAGAGAGTCTCTTTCTCGCGGGCAAACTCCACATAGGTCTGGTAAGGATGTTTTTTTAATCTCCGAAATCTTTGTCTGTATGCTTCCGGACAAAGTTCCAAACACCGGAGCACCGCTGATTTAACTTTTTCATAGTCCAGACTGTCCTCTGCAGACAGCGATAAATACGCCGCTTGCGCTTTACCGCTAAGAACGCACTGCAACAATAAAGTCCACACATCCTTGGGCCATTTTAATGTTTTCGCCACTCGCTCAAACAGGATAAAGAATTTATCCACGTCTCTTTCGTTAAAGGGAGGAACCAAACGAATATTTCTCGTCACATCAAAGTCAGAACATTTTACTTGAGATGGAGCTACCCCTAGTTCTAACTCGCGCAAAAGAATTTCTTTTGCTGATCAAGTCTTTTAGCTTCCAACTCAACCTGGAAAGATTTTTCTTTGACATGGGCGCTGTAACTCTACCTCTAACTCCTTAAGTCTGACAGCATCATCTATCTTCTTAGTTGAGTGCTCAGGAGTTTCAGTTTCAAAAGGAGGCAAAATTCCCTTTTCAAGTAAAACCTCAAATATCTCCGTCTTAATTATCTGTTTTTTCAGCTGTCTAGAAACGTCAATGCCATAATACCCAGCGATCAACAACAGGTTATCCTTTGTGCAGTTTTCAAATACGTCCAATGAAGGGCTTGATACGAAATCCTCTACCTTAAACTCCATTGTTAGTTGCCGAAGACCAATCCAAAAACAGAACCAAATCACAACAAAGCACTACAAACACCACTAAGTTACCGACAAACGACCAAGGCAACTTATCACAAGTGGCTACAAACGGCTATGTTGCAAGACATCCACGAGGCACACCAAACACAACCGCAAAGAACATTACCTAGAAAAAAAACGACTGAATGATAACTTCAAAGCGGCTATTCTGCTACGTTAAAAGGTTAGATGAGCCCCCATTAATATGTTACGACCCAAGGGTGAAACATATTATAGAAGGACACAGGAGACAAGGTGATTTTTAAACTGTTTGTTTATTTGTCATTTATGTAACCTTTTTGATAGTCCAACCCTCCCGTGCCCAAAGTAACAAAGCAAAAAAACCTTGGTGGGCCGGCCAAACAGAATATAAAGACGGGAAGTCTGACAGGCCAACCCTATACAGGGCCGTAGAAGCTGCCTTACCTCCCGCTACCCCAACACAACCGCAGGTCCGAGCCCTAGCGAAAGAAAAAGCGAAAACAGGACAGCCGGTCCCACCAGGTTAAACAAAAAGAACTCAATGCTAAAGGCTAAAACGTGCTCTAGCACATACCACAGGCCTCGGCCACAGCCGGCATAATCTGACAGGCGGAGCCAGACGGAGGAGAAGAGCTCGCGAGCGAGCTGACAGCAAAGCGTCGCGTCAGCTAGAGGAGTCAGAGAGAGCGGCGACGCCACCAGTAGGCCTTTATATAGGCCACAGAAAGCCGCCCAGACTAATTATCTCCTCAAATAACAAAAGATGAAAAAGGGTGAAAAGGAAACCTAAATACGCCTAAATGCGGCGCCAGCGCCTAACAATTGAAAACTAACTAAAAGTCCAATTGCATTCAAACTAGCTGTGCCTTGTAGGGCCAGGGCCAAGCTACAAGAGGCACTTGGAATTTCCCCTCCATCACCTTCGGTTCAAAAGTAATGCCAGTTTTGTTTTTATTGCTTTAAAATGCTTTTCAGCTCAAGAGAAGGCCATTTTTGACCTTTTCACACGAAACACCTAAAACCTTGCCCAAAGGGCCCAGACACAAGCATTTCCACTGGGAACACATGACAGTGCCATTTAGAGCTCCAAAAGAGCACGTTTTGGCCAAATACAGCTGCTACATGGCTCTGCTCAGACACAGGCACAATACACTGGAATGTGGGTTCTAAGCTTGAGTATTGCAAACTAACTAAAAGTCCAATTGCATTCAAACCAGCTGTGCCTTGTAGGGCCAGGGCCAAGCTACAAGAGGCACTTGGAATTTCCCCTCCATCACCTTCGGTTCAAAAGTAATGCCAGTTTTGTTTTTATTGCTTTAAAATGCTTTTCAGCTCGAGAGAAGGCCATTTTTGACCTTTTCACACGAAACACCTAAAACCTTGCCCAAAGGGCCCAGACACAAGCATTTCCACTGGGAACACATGACAGTGCCATTTAGAGCTCCAAAAGAGCACGTTTTGGCCAAATGCAGCAGCTACATGGCTCTGCTCAGACACAGGCACAATACACTGGAATGTGGGTTCTAAGCTTGAGTATTGCAAACTAACTAAAAGTCCAATTGCATTCAAACCAGCTGTGCCTTGTAGGGCCAGGGCCAAGCTACAAGAGGCACTTGGAATTTCCCCTCCATCACCTTCGGTTCAAAAGTAATGCCAGTTTTGTTTTTATTGCTTTAAAATGCTTTTCAGCTCGAGAGAAGGCCATTTTTGACCTTTTCACACGATACACCTAAAAGCTTGCCCAAAGGGCCCAGACACAAGCATTTCCACTGGGAACACATGACAGTGCCATTTAGAGCTCCAAAAGAGCACGTTTTGGCCAAATGCAGCTGCTACATGGCTCTGCTCAGACACAGGCACAATACACTGGAATGTGGGTTCTAAGCTTGAGTATTGCAAACTAACTAAAAGTCCAATTGCATTCAAACCAGCTGTGCCTTGTAGGGCCAGGGCCAAGCTACAAGAGGCACTTGGAATTTCCCCTCCATCACCTTCGGTTCAAAAGTAATGCCAGTTTTGTTTTTATTGCTTTAAAATGCTTTTCAGCTCGAGAGAAGGCTATTTTTTACCTTTTCACACGAAACACCTAAAACCTTGCCCAAAGGGCCCAGACACAAGCATTTCCACTGGGAACACATGACAGTGCCATTTAGAGCTCAAAAAGACCAGGTTTTGGCCAAATGCAGCAGCTACATGGCTCTGCTCAGACACAGGCACAATACACTGGAATGTGGGTTCTAAGCTTGAGTATTGCAAACTAACTAAAAGTCCAATTGCATTCAAACCAGCTGTGCCTTGTAGGGCCAGGGCCAAGCTACAAGAGGCACTTGGAATTTCCCCTCCATCACCTTCGGTTCAAAAGTAATGCCAGTTTTGTTTTTATTGCTTTAAAATGCTTTTCAGCTCGAGAGAAGGCCATTTTTGACCTTTTCACACGATACACCTAAAAGCTTGCCCAAAGGGCCCAGACACAAGCATTTCCACTGGGAACACATGACAGTGTCATTTAGAGCTCCAAAAGACCACGTTTTGGCCAAATGCAGCTGCTACATGGCTCTGCTCAGACACAGGCACAATACACTGGAATGTGGGTTCTAAGCTTGAGTATTGCAAACTAACTAAAAGTCCAATTGCATTCAAACCAGCTGTGACTTGTAGGGCCAGGGACAAGCTACAAGAGGCACTTGGAATTTCCCCATCCATCACCTTCGGTTCAAAAGTAATGCCAGTTTTGTTATTATTGCTTTAAAATGCTTTTCAGCTCGAGAGAAGGCCATTTTTGACCTTTTCACACGAAACACCTAAAACCTTGCCCAAAGGGCCCAGACACAAGCATTTCCACTGGGAACACATGGCAGTGCTATTTAGAGCTCCAAAAGAGCACGTTTTGGCCAAATGCAGCTGCTACATGGCTCTGCTCAGACACAGGCACAATACACTGGAATGTGGGTTCTAAGCTTGAGTATTGCAAACTAACTAAAAGTCCAATTGCATTCAAACCAGATGTGCCTTGTAGGGCCAGGGCCAAGCTACAAGAGGCACTTGGAATTTCCCCATCCATCACCTTCGGTTCAAAAGTAATGCCAGTTTTGTTTTTATTGCTTTTAAACTCTTTTCAGCTCGAGAGAAGGCCATTTTTGACCTTTTCACACAAAACACCTAAAACCTTGCCCAAAGGGCCCAGACACAAGCATTTCCACTGGGAACACATGACAATGCCATTTAGAGCTCCAAAAGACCACGTTTTGGCCAAATGCAGCTGCTACATGGCTCTGCTCAGACACAGGCACAATACACTGGAATGTGGGTTCTAAGCTTGAGTATTGAAAACTAACTAAAAGTCCAATTGCATTTAAACCAGCTGTGCCTTGTAGGGCCAGGGCCAAGCTACAAGAGGCACTTGGAATTTCCCCTCCATCACCTTCGGTTCAAAAGTAATGCCAGTTTTGTTTTTATTGCTTTAAAATGCTTTTCAGCTCGAGGGAAGGCCATTTTTGACCTTTTCACACGAAACACCTAAAACCTTGCCCAAAGGGCCCAGACACAAGCATTTCCACTGGGAACACATGGCAGTGCCATTTAGAGCTCCAAAAGACCACGTTTTGGCCAAATGCAGCTGCTACATGGCTCTGCTCAGACACAGGCACAATACACTGGAATGTGGCTTCTAAGCTTGAGTATTGCAAATTAACTAAACCTCCAATTGCATTCAAACCAGCTGTGCCTTTTAGGGCCAGGGCCAAGATACAAGAGGCACTTGGAATTTCCCCTCCATCACCTTCGGTTCAAAAGTAATGCCAGTTTTGTTTTTATTGCTTTAAAATGCTTTTCAACTCGAGAGAAGGCCATTTTGACCTTTTCACACGAAACACCTAAAACCTTGCCCAAAGGGCCCAGACACAAGCATTTCCACTGGGAACACATGGCAGTGCCATTTAGAGCTGCAAAGAGCACATTTTGGCCAAATGCAGCTGCTACATGGCTCTGCTCAGACACAGGCACAAAACACTGGAATGTGGGTTCTAAGCTTGAGTATTGAAAACTAAGTAAAAGTCCAATTGCATTCAAACCAGCTGTGCCTTGTAGGGCCAGGGCCAAGCTACAAGAGGCACTTGGAATTTCCTCCATCACCTTCGGTTCAAAAGTAATGCCAGTTTTGTTTTTATTGCTTTAAAATGCTTTTCAGCTCGAGAGAAGGCCATTTTTGACCTTTTCACACGAAACACCTAAAACCTTGCCCAAAGGGCCCAGACACAAGCATTTCCACTGGGAACACATGGCAGTGCCATTTAGAGCTCCAAAAGACCACGTTTTGGCCAAATGCAGCTGCTACATGGCTCTGCCCAGACACAGGCACAATACACTGGAATGTGGGTTCTAAGCTTGAGTATTGCAAATTAACTAAAAGTCCAATTGCATTCAAACCAGCTGTGCCTTGTAGGGCCAGGGCCAAGCTACAAGAGGCACTTGAATTTCCTCCATCACCTTCGGTTCAAAAGTAATGTCAGTTTTGTTTTTATTGCTTTAAAATGCTTTTCAACTCGAGAGAAGGCCATTTTTGACCTTTTCACACGAAACACCTAAAACCTTGCCCAAAGGGCCCAGACACAAGCATTTCCACTGGGAACACATGGCAGTGCCATTTAGAGCTCCAAAAGAGCACATTTTGGCCAAATGCAGCTGCTACATGGCTCTGCTCAGACACAGGCACAATACACTGGAATGTGGGTTCTAAGCTTGAGTATTGCAAACTAACTAAAAGTCCAATTGCATTCAAACCGGTTCTGCCTTGTAGGGCCAGGGCCAAGCTACAAGAGGCACTTGGAATTTCCCCTCCATCACCTTCGGTTCAAAAGTAATGCCAGTTTTGTTTTTATTGCTTTAAAATGCTTTTCAGCTCGAGAGAAGGCCATTTTTGACCTTTTCACATGAAACACCTAAAACCTTGCCCAAAGGGCCCAGACACAAGCATTTCCACTGGGAACACATGACAGTGCCATTTAGAGCTCCAAAAGACCAGGTTTTGGCCAAATGCAGCTGCTACATGGCTCTGCTCAGACACAGGCACAATACACTGGAATGTGGGTTCTAAGCTTGAGTATTGCAAACTAACTAAAATTCCAATTGCATTCAAACCAGCTGTGCCTTGTAGGGCCAGGGCCAAGCTACAAGAGGCACTTGGAATTTCCCCTCCATCACCTTCGGTTCAAAAGTAATTCCAGTTTTGTTTTTATTGCTTTAAAATGCTTTTCAGCTTGAGAGAAGGCCATTTTTGACCTTTTCACACGAAACACCTAAAACCTTGCCCAAAGGGCCCAGACACAAGCATTTCCACTGGGAACACATGACAGTGCCGTTTAGAGCTCCATAAGAGCACATTTTGGCCAAATGCAGCTGCTACATGGCTCTGCTCAGACACAGGCACAATATACTGGAATGTGGGTTCTAAGCTTGAGTATTGCAAACTAACTAAAAGTCCAATTGCATTAAAACCAGTTGTGCCTTGTAGGGCCAGGGCCAAGCTACAAGAGGCACTTGGAATTTCCCCTCCATCACCTTCGGTTCAAAAGTAATGCCAGTTTTGTTTTTATTGCTTTAAAATGCTTTTCAGCTCGAGAGAAGGCCATTTTTGACCTTTTGACACGAAACACCTAAAACATTGCCCAGAGGGCCCAGACACAAGCATTTCCACTGGGAACACATGACAGTGCCATTTAGAGCTCCAAAAGACCAGGTTTTGGCCAAATGCAGCTGCTACATGGCTCTGCTCAGACACAGGCACAATACACTGGAATGTGGGTTCTAAGCTTGAGTATTGAAAACTAACTAAAAGTCCAATTGCATTCAAACCAGCTGTGCCTTGTAGGGCCAGGGCCAAGCTACAAGAGGCACTTGGAATTTCCCCTCCATCACCTTCGGTTCAAAAGTAATGCCAGTTTTGTTTTTATTGCTTTAAAATGCTTTTCAGCTCGAGAGGCCATTTTTGACCTTTTCACACGAAACACATAAAACCTTGCCCAAAGGGCCCAGACACAAGCATTTCCACTGGGAACACATGACAGTGCCAGATAGAGCTCCAAAAGACCAGGTTTTGGCCAAATGCAGCTGCTACATGGCTCTGCTCAGACACAGGCACAATACACTGGAATGTGGGTTCTAAGCTTGAGTATTGCAAACTAACTAAAATTCCAATTGCATTCAAACCAGCTGTGCCTTGTAGGGCCAGGGCCAAGCTACAAGAGGCACTTGGAATTTCCTCCATCACCTTCGGTT
>JALDNG010004124.1:0-49437 GCA_024349245.1 Neodontobutis hainanensis | reverse complement strand
AACTACTGCACCTCTACAGTCTGTTCTAAAGCATGTCTAGAGTGTTTTCTAATACTCATATACAGTCTGTTCTAATGCTCGCCTACAATCTGAACTACTGCAACTCTACAGTCTGTTCTAAAGCATATCTGCAGTGTTTTCTAATACTCATATACTGTCTGTTCTAATCCTCATCTACAGTCTGTACTACTGCACCTCTAGAGTCTATTCTTCTGCACATTCTTAGTCTGTTCTACAGGTTGTTTACTGTTTGTTCTAATGCTCGTCTACAGTCTGTTCCAAAGCCAATCTAGAGTCTGTTCTACTTCTGCTCTGAAGTCTATTCAACTGCACATCTACAGTCTGTTCAACTGCACCTCTACAGTCTTTTCTATTGTTAATAGATAATAATTGTCTAGAGTCTGTTATACTGCACGTCTACAGTCTCTTTTAATAATTGTCAACTTTCTGTACTGCTGCACCTCTACAGTCTCTTCTACTGCACATCTACAGTTTGTTCTAATGGTCGTCTAGAGTCTGTACTACTGGAACTCTACAGTCTGTTCTAAAACATGTCTACAGTCTTTTCTAATACTCATGTACAGTCTGTTCTAATGCTCGTGTAAAGTCTCAACTGCTGCCCTCTACAGTCTATTCTTTGCACATCTACAGTCTGTTCTAATGCACATCTACAATCTGTTCTAATGGAATTCTCCAGTCTGTACTACTGCTCCTACAGTTTGTTCTACTGCACGCCTACAGTCTATTCTAAAAACGTCTACAGTCTGTACTACTGCACATCTACAGTTTGTCCTAAAGCATGTCTAGAGTGTTTTCTAATACTAATATACAGTCTGTTTTAATGCTGTCTACAGTCTGTACAACTGCACCTCTACAGTCTGTTCTAAAGCTCATCTACAGTCTGTTCTAAAGCCTATCTAGAGTCTGTACTACTGCTGCTCTAAAGTCTGTTCAACTGCACGTCTACAGTCTGGTCTACTGCACATCTACAGTTTGTTTTAATGCTCGTCTACAGTCTGTACTACTGCACCTCTACAGTCTCTTCTAAGGCATGTCTACAGTCTTTCTAATAGTCATGTACAGGCTGTTCTAATCCTCGTGTAAAGTCTCAACTACTGCAACTCTTCAGTCTATTCTTCTGCACCTCGTCAGTCTGTTCTACTGCACATCTACAGTCTATTCTAATGGACATCTACTGTATGTTCCAATTAAAGTCTACAGTCTGTACAACTGCTCATCTACAGTCTGTTCTACTGCACGTCTACAGTCTGTTTTATTGCTCATCTACAGTCTGTTCTACTGCACGTTTACAGTCTGTTCTAATACAAGTCTACAGTCTCTACTACTGCTCATTTACAGTCTGTTCTACTACACATCTACAGTCTCTACTACTGCACTTCTAAAGTCTGTTCTAATGCACATCTACACTCTCTTCTAATGCAAGTCTACAGTCTGTACTACTGCTCATCTACAGTCTGTTCTAATGCTTGTCCACAGTCTATTCTTATGCAGGTCTTAAGTCTTTACTACTGCACATCTACAGTCTGTTCTAATGGACGCCTACATTCTGTTCTAATGCTCATCTACAGTCTGTTCTATTGTACGCCTACAGTCTTTTCTGCTGCACATCAACAGTCTGTTCTAATGCTCGTCTACAGTCTGTACAACTGCACCTTTACAGTCTGTTCTACTGAATGTCTACAGTCTGATCTAATGCCATTTTACAGTCTGTACTATTGCTCTACTGCACTCTATTCTACTGCACGCCTACAGTCATTTTTACTGCACATCTACAATCTGTTCTAATAGTCAGTTAGGTTCTACAATCTACAGTCTTTACTAATTCTGCGCTGAAGTCTGTTCAACTGCACGCCTACAGTCTGTTCAACTGCACCTCTACAGTCTGTACTACTGCACTTCTACAGTCTGTTCTAATGCTCGTCTACAGTCTGTATTACTGCACCTCTACAGTCTGTTATAAATGCATGTCTACAGTGTTTTCTAAAACTCATATACAGTCTGTTCATTTGCTCATCTACAGTCTGTACTACTGCAGCTCTAGAGTCTATTCTATCTGCACATTGTCAGTTTGTTCTACGGACGTTACAGTCATTTCTATTGCTCGTCTTACAGTCTGTTCTAAGGTAATTCTAGAGTCTGTACTACTGCTGCTCTTATTTCTGTTCACCTGCACGTCTACAGTCTGTTTTACTGCAAATCTACAATCTGTTCTAATTGTCAGTCTGTTCTACTGGACATTTACAGTCTGTTCTAAAGCTCATCTACAGTCTGTTCTAAAGCCAATCTAGAGTCTGTACTACTGCTGCTCTGACATCTGTTCAAATGCACATCTATAGTCTGTTCAACTGCACGCTCTACAGTTTTTGTTCTACTGCACATCTACAGTCTGTTCTAATGCACATCTACAGTCTTTTCTAATGCAAGTCTACAGTCTGTACTACTGCTCATCTACAGTCTGTTCTATTGCACGTCTACAGTCTGTTCTGATAAACGTCTACAGTCTGTTCTACTACACATCTACAGTCTGTACAACTGCACCTCTGTCTGTGGCCTCTGACTCCTCTGGTCTCTTTGTCTCCTCTGCCTCCTCTAGTCACTCTGTGGCCTCTGCCTCCTCTGGACTCTCTGCCTCCTCTGGTCTCTCTGTAGCCTCTGCCTCCTCTGGTCTCTCTGCCTCCGCTGCTCTAACTGCCTCTTCTGTTCTACAGTCTGTACTACTGCTCTTTTCTCAGTCTGTTCTCTGCACTGCCTACAGTCTGGTCTATCTGTGTCCTCTGCCTCCTCTGGTCTTTTGTGGCCTCTGCCTCCTCTGGTCTCTCTTTGGCCTCTACCTCCTCTAGCCTCTCTGTGGCCTCTGCCTCCTCTGGACTCTCTATTCCTCTATCTCCTCTGGTCTGTCTGTGGCCTCTGTCTCCTTTGGTCTCTCTGCCTCCTCTGCATCCTCTCGTCTCTGCCTCCTCTGGGCTCTCTGTCTTTCTGCCTCCTCTGAACTCTCGGTGGCCTCTTCCCTCTGGTCTAACTGTGGCCTCTTCCTCTTCTGCTCTCTATCTCCTATGCCTCCTCGTCTCTCTGTGGCCTCTGCCTCCTCTGGTCTCTCTGTGGCCTCTGCCTTCTCTTGACTCTCTGCCTCCTCTGACACCTCTAGTCTCTCTGCCTCCACTGCTCTCTTTTTGCCTCTGCCTCCTCTAGTCACTCTGTGGCCTCTGCCTCCTCTGGACACTCTGCCTCATCTGGTCTCTTTGTGGCCTCTGCCTCCTCTGGTCTCTATGCCTCCGCTGCTCTAACTGCCTCCTCTGGTCTCTATGTGGCCTCTGCCTCCTGTGGTCTTTCTGTGGCCTCTGCCTCCTCTGGTCTCTCTGTGGCCTATACCTCCTCTGGCCTCTGTGGCCTCTGCCTCCTCTGGACTCTCTGCCTCCTCTGGTCTTTTGTGGCCTCTGCCTCCTCTGGTCTCTCTGCCTCCTCTGCTTCCTCTGCTCTCTGCCTCCACTGGTCTCTCAATTGCCTCTGCCTCCTCTGGTCACTCTGTGGCCTCTGCCTCCTCTGGTCTCTTTGTCCCCTCTGCCTCCTCTAGTCACTCTGTGGCCTCTTCGCCCCTCTGGTCTCTCTGTCTCCTCTGCCTCCTCCTCTAACTGCCTCGTCTGGTCTCTCTGCCTCCTCTGCTTCCTCTTCTGTGGCCTCTGCCTACTCTGCTCTCTCTGTCTCCCCTGCCTCCACCGGTCTCTCTGCCTTCTCTGCCTCCTCTACTCTCTCTACCTCCACTGGTCTCTCTGTGGCCTCTGCCTCCTGTGGTGTCTCTGTGGCCTCTGCCTTCTCTGGTCTCTCTGTGGCCACTGCCTCCTCTGGTCTCTCTGTGGCATCTGCCTTTTCTGGTCTCTCTGCCTCTTCTGGTCTCTCTGTGACCTCTGCCTTTTCTGGTCTCTCTGTGGCCTCTGCCTCCTCTGGACTCTCTGTCTCCTCTGGTCTTTCTGTGGCCTCTGCCTCCTCTAGTCTCTCTGCCTCCCCTGCTTCCTCTCCTCTCTCTGTCTCCTCTGCCTCCTCTAGTCTCTGCCTCCCCTGCTTCCTCTCGTCTCTCTGTCTCCTCTGCCTCCTCTGGTCTCTCTGCCTCCTCTGCCTCCTCTGGTCTGTGTGGCCTCTGCCTCCTCTGGTCTTTTTGTCTCCTCTGCCTCCTCTAGTCACTGTGTGGCCTCTTCCTCCTCTGCTTTAACTTCCTCCTCTGGTCTCTCTGTCTCTCTGTATCATCTGGTCTCTCTGTGGCCTCTGCCTCTTCTTGTCTCTCTGCCTCCTTTGCCTCCACTGGTCTCTCTATTGCCTCTGCCTCCTATGGTCTCTCTGTGGCCTCTGCCTTCTCTGCTCTCTCTCTGGCCGCTGCCTCCACTGGTCTCTCTGTGGCATCTGCCTTTTCTGGTCCTTCTGCCTCCTCTGCCTCCTCTGGTCTCTCTGTGACATCTGCCTCTTCTAGTCTTTCTGTGGCCTCTGCCTCCTCTAGACTCTCTGCCTCCCCTGCTTCCTCTCAGTCTCTCTGTCTCAGTCTGCCTCCTCTGGTCTCTCTGCCTCCTCTGCCTCCTCTGGTCTCTCTGTGGCCTCTGCCTCCTCTTCTGTCTCCTCTGCCTCCTCTGGTCTCTCTGCCTCCTCTGCCTCCTCTGCCTCCTCTGATCTCTCTGTGGCCTCTGCCTCCTCTGGTATCTCTGTCTCCTCTGCCTCCTCTGCTCTTTCTGTGGCCTCTGGCTCCTCTGCTCTCTCTGTCTCCTCTATCTCCTCTGGTCTCTCTGTTGCCTCTGCCTCCTCTGTTCTAATGCTCGACAGTCTGTACAACTGCTTTACAGTCTGTTCTACTGAATGTCTACAGTCTGATCTAATGCCATTTCTCAGTCTGTACTATTGCCTCTACTGCACTGGTCTCTCTGCACGCCTACAGTCTTTTTACTGCACATCTACTCTGTTCTAATGTCAGTCTGGTTCTACAATCTACAGTCTTTACTAATTCTGCGCTGGTCTGTTCAACTGCACGCCTACAGTCTGGTCTCAACTGCCTCCTCTGGTCTCTCTGCCTACTACTGCACTTCTACAGTCTGTTCTAATGCTCCTCAGCCTCTTTATTACTGCACCTCTACAGTCTGTTTCTGCCTCCTCTACAGTGTTTTCCTCATATACAGTCTGTTCATTTGCTCATCTACAGTCTGTACTACTGCAGCTCTAGAGTCTATTCTATCTGCACATTGTCAGTTTGTTCTACGGACGCTTACAGTCATTTCTATTGCCTCTGCTTACAGTCTGTTCTAAGGTAATTCTAGAGTCTGTACTCTGCTCTTATTTCTGTTCACCTGCACGCCTACAGTCTGTTTTACTGCAAATCTACAATCTGTTCTAATTGTCAGTCTGTTCTACTGACATTTACAGTCTGTTCTAAAGCTCATCTACAGTCTGTTCTAAAGCCAATCTAGAGTCTGTACTACTGCTGCTCTGACATCTGTTCAAATGCACATCTATAGTCTGTTCAACTGCACGCTCTACAGTTTTTTTACTGCACATCTACAATCTGTTCTAATGCACATCTACAGTCTTTTCTAATGCAAGTCTACAGTCTGTACTACTGCTCATCTACAGTCTGTTCTATTGCACGCCTACAGTCTGTTCTGATAAACGCCTCTACAGTCTGTTCTACTACACATCTACAGTCTGTACAACTGCACCCTCTGTCTGTGGCCTCTGACTCTCTGGTCTCTTTGTCTCCTCTGCCTCCTCTAGTCACTCTGTGGCCTCTGCCTCCTCTGGACTCTCTGTGGCCTCTGCCTCTCTGGTCTCTCTGTAGCCTCTGCCTCCTCTGGTCTCTCTGCCTCCGCTGCTCTAACTGCCTCTTCTGGTCTCTCTGTCGCCGCTGCCTCCTCTGGTCTCTCTGTGGCATTTGCCTTTTTCTGGTCTCTCTGCCTCCTCTGCCTCCTCTGGTCTATCTGTGTCCTCTGCCTCCTCTGGTCTTTTGTGGCCTCTGCCTCCTCTGGTCTCTCTTGGCCTCTACCTCCTCTAGCCTCTCTGTGGCCTCTGCCTCCTCTGGACTCTCTATTCTCTCTTGTCTCTCTGGTCTGTCTGTGGCCTCTGTCTCCTTTGGTCTCTCTGCCTCCTCTGCATCCTCTCGCCTCTGCCTCCTCTGGGCTCTCTGTCTTTCTGCCTCCTCTGAACTCTCGGTGGCCTCCCTCTGGTCTAACTGTGGCCTCTTCCTCTCTGCCTCTCTATCTCCTATGCCTCCTCTGTCTCTCTGTGGCCTCTGCCTACTCTGGTCTCTCTGTGGCCTCTGCCTTCCTCTTGACTCTCTGCCTCCTCTGACACCTCTAGTCTCTCTGCCTCCACTGCTCTCTCTTTTTTGCCTCTGCCTCCTCTAGTCACTCTGTGGCCTCTGCCTCCTCTGGACTCTCTGCCTCATCTGGTCTCTTTGTGGCCTCTGCCTCTCTGGTCTCTATGCCTCCGCTGCTCTAACTGCCTCCCTCTGGTCTCTCTGTGGCCTCTGCCTCCTCTGCTCTCTCTGTCTCCTCTGCCTCCTCTGGTCTCTCTGCCTCCTCTGCCTCCTCTGCCTCCTCTGATCTCTCTGTGGCCTCTGCCTCCTCTGCTCTCTGCTCTGCTCTGGTCTCTTCTGTGGCCTCTGCCTCCTCTGCTCTCTCTGTCTCCTCTATCTCCTCTGGTCTCTCTGTTGCCTCTGCCTCCTCTGGTCTCTTCTGTGTCCTCTTCCTCCTCTGGTCTCTCTGTGGCCTCTGCCTCCTCTGGTCTCTCTGTCTCCTCTGCCTCCTCTGAACTCTCTGTGGCCTCTGCCTCCTCTGGTCTCTTGTGGCCTCTGCCTCCTCTGGCCTCTCTATGGCCTCTGCATCCTCTGGACTCTCTGCCTCTTTTGGTCTTTCTGTGGCCTCTTCCTCCTCTAATCTCTCTGCCTCTTCTGCTTACTCTCGTCTCTCTGTGGCCTCTGCCTTCTCTAGTCTCTCTGTGGCCTCTGCCTCCTCTGGTCTCTCTGTCTCCTCTGCCTCCTCTGGTCTCTCTGCCTCCACTGGTCTCTCTATTGTCTCTGCCTCCTCTGGTCTCTTTGTTGCCTCTGCCTCCTCTGGTCTCTTTGTCTCCTCTGCCTCCTCTGCTCTAACTGCCTCCTCCTCTCTCTCTGTCTCTCTGCTTCCTCTGGTCTCTCTGTGGCCGCTGCCTCCTCTGGTCTCTCTGTGGCCTGCCTTTCTGGTCTCTCTGCCTCCTCTGCATCCTCTCATCTCTCTGCCTCCTCTGGTCTCTCTGTCTTTCTGCCTGCTCTGATCTCTCGGTGGCCTCTGCCTCCTCTGGTCTCTGCCTTATTTCCTCCTCTGGTCTCTTTGTTTGTAGCACACTGATTTCTTGTTGGTATTTCCAACAATTTTGGCAGAAAGAGTTTGCAGTAGTTGTTTTTATCCCAGACATGTTGAAAAATAGATACTAAGACTCCAGTCGCTCAACAGGTCCAACGTGTTGTTTAAAAAGTAAAAAATAAGTAAGAACATAAAAACATAAAAATCCAGTTAAAAGAAAGTAAAAAGCAATGTAAAAAGTTGATCCTAAATGTGGAGATAACTAAAGAGAAAAGTAAAGCTGGCAGGAGCAAGCAGAGCTGCGACTGCACTCTTCAGAAGCAGGAAAACTAGAGGAAGCAGAGGCCACAGAAAGACCAGAGGAGGAAGAGGCGACAGAGAGACAAGAGGAGGCAGAGAAGGCAGAGAGACTAGAGGAGGCAGAGGCCACAGAGAGACCAGAGGAGGAAGAGGCGACAGAGAGACTAGAGGAGACAGATAAGTCAGAGAGACTAGTGGAGGTAGAGGCCAGAGAGAGAGCAGAGGAGGCAGAGGCCACAGAGAGACGAGTGGAGTCAAAGGCCACTGAGAGACCAGTGCAGGCATAGGAGACAGAGAGACCAGAGGAGGCAGAGGCCACAGAGAATCCAGAGGAGGCATAGGCCACAGAGAGACCAGAGGAGGCAGAGTTCACAGAGAGACCAGAGGTGGCAGAGTTCACAGAGGAGGCAGAGAAGGCAGAGAGACCAGTGGAGGCAGGCGACACAGAGAGACGAGAGGAGGCAGAGGCCACAGAGAGATCAGGAGGCAAAGTTCACAGAGAGACCAGAGGAGGCAGAGGCCAGAGAGACCAGAGGAGGCATAGGCCACAGAGTAACCAGAGGAGGCAGAGGCCGCAGAGAGACCAGAGGAGGCATAGGCCACAGAGTAACCGGAGGAGGCAACGGGGCAGAGAGACCAGAGAAGGCAGAGGCCACCGAGAGTTCAGAGGAGGCAACGGGGCAGGGAGACTAGAGGAAGCAGAGGCCACAGAAAGACCAGAGGAGGAAGAGAGTCCAGAGGAGTCAGAGGCCACAGAGAGAGCAGAGAGGGCAGAGGAGGCAGAGAGACCAGAGGAGGCTGAGGCCAGAGAGAGACCAGAGGAGGCATAAGTCACAGAGAGACCAGTGGAGGCAGAGGCCACACAGAGTCCAGTAAAGGCAGAGGCCATACAGAGACCAGAGGAGGCAGAGAAGGCAGAGAGATTAGAGGAGGCAGAGGCCACAGAGAGACCAGAGGAGGCAGAGGAGGCAGAGAGAACAGAAAAGGCAGATGATACAGAGAGACCAGGGGAGGCAGCGGCCACAGAGAGATCAGAGAAGGCAGAGGCCACAGTGAGACCAGAGGAGGCAAAGGCCACAGAAAGACCAGAGGAGGCAGTTAGAGCAGGGGAGGCAGAGGAGGCACAAAGACCAGAGGAGGCAGAGGCCATAGAGTGACTATAGGAGGAAGAGGAGACAAAGAGACCAGAGGAGGCAGAGGCAAAACAGAGACCAGAGGAGGCAGAGGCAATAGAGAGACCAGTGGAGGCAGAGAGACCAGAGGGGCAGAGGAGGCAGAGAGACAAGAGAAGGCAGAGGCCAATGAGAGGCCAGAGGAGGTAGAGGCCACAGAGAGACCAGAGGAGGCAGAGGCCACAGAAAGACCAGAGGAGGCAGAGGCCACAGAGAGACCAGAGTAGGCAGTTAGAGCAGCGGAGGCAGACAGACCAGAGGAGGCAGAGGCCACAAAGAGACCAGAGGAGGCAGAGAGTCAAGAGGAGGCAGAGGCCACAGAGTGACTAGAGTAGGCAGAGGCAAAAAAGAGAGCAGTGGAGGCAGAGAGACTAGAGGAGGCAGAGGAGGCAGAGAGTCAAGAGAAGGCAGAGGCCACAGAGAGACCAGAGGAGGCAGAGGCCACAGAGAGACGAGAGGAGGCAGAGGAGATAGAGAGCAGAAGAGGAAGAGGCCACAGTTAGACCAGAGGGGAAGAGGCCACCGAGAGTTCAGTTGAGGCAGAAAGACAGAGAGCCCAGAGGAGGCAGAGAGACGAGAGGATGCAGAGGAGGCAGAGAGACCAAAGGAGACAGAGGCCACAGAGAGACCAGAGGAGTTATAGGAATAGAGAGTCCACAGGAGGCAGAGGCCACAGAGAGGCTAGAGGAGGTAGAGGCCACAGAGAGACCAGAGGAGGCAGAAGCCACAAAAAGACCAGAGGAGGCACAGGCCGCAGAGAGACCAGAGGAGGCAGAGGAGGCAGAGAGACCAGAAAAGGCAGATGCCACAGAGAGACCAGAGGAGGCAGCGGCCACAGAGAGACCAGAGGAGGCAGTTAGAGCAGCGGAGGCAGAGAGACCAGAGGAGGCAGAGGCCACAGAGAGACCAGAGGAGGCAGAGAGTCCAGAGGAGGCAGAGGCCACAGAGTGACTAGAGGAGGCATAGGAGACAAAGAGACCAGAGGAGTCAGAGGCCACAGACAGACCAGAGGAGGCAGAGGCAATAGAGAGACTAGTGGAGGCAGAGAGACTAGAGAGGCCAGAGAAGGCAGAGGCCACAGAGAGACCAGAGGAGGCAGAGGCCACAGAGAGACCAGAGGAGGCAGAGGAGATATAGAGCGCAGAAGAGGCAAAGGCCACAGTTAGACCAGAGGGGGAAGAGGCCACCGAGAATTCAGAGGAGGCAGAAAGACAGAGAACCCAGAGGAGATAGAGGAATAGAGAGACAAGAGGAGGCAGAGGCCACAGAGAGACCAGAGAGGAAGCAGAGGTCACAGAGAGACCAGAGGAGGCAGAGAGTCCAGAGGAGTCAGAGGCCACAGAGAGACCAGAGGAGGCAGAGGAGGCAGAGAGACCAGAGGAGGCAGAGGCCAGAGAGAGACCAGTAAAGGCAGAGGCCACAGAGAGACAAGAGGAAGCAGAGAAGGCAGAGAGACTAGAGGAGGCAGAGGCCGCAGAGAGACCAGAGGAGGAAGAGGCGACAGAGAGTCTAGAGGAGACAGATAAGTCAGAGAGACTAGTGGAGGTAGAGGCCAGAGAGAGAGCAGAGGAGACAGAGGCCACAGAGAGAGACGAGTGGAGTTAAAGGCCACTGAGAGACCAGTGGAGGCATAGGAGACAGAGAGACCAGAGGAGGCAGAGGCCACAGAGAGACCAGAGGAGGCAGAGGACACACACAGACCAGAGGAGGCAGTGGAGGTAGAGAGAGCAGAGGAGGCAGAGGAGACAGAGAGACCAGTGGAGGCAGGGGAGACAGAGAAAGCAGAGGAGGCAGAGGCCACAGAGAGACGAGAGGAAGCAGAGGAGGCAGAGAGACCAGATGAGGCAGAGGCAACAGAGAGACCAGAGGAGGCACAGGCAATAGAGAGACCAGTAGAAACAGAGAGACCAGAGGGGCAGAGGAGGCAGAGAGACAAGAGAAGACAGAGGCCACAGAGAGACCAGAGGAGGCAGAGGCCACAGAGAGACCAGAGGAGGCAGGAGGCAGAGAGACCAGAGGAGGCAGACGAGACAGAGAGACGAGAGGATGCATGGGAGGCAGAGAGTCTAGAGCAGGCAGGGGCCACAGAAAGACTAGAGGAGGCAGAGAGTCCAGAGGAGGCAGAGGCCACAGAGAGACCAGAAGAGGCAGAGGTCACAGTGAGACCAGAGGGGTCAGAGGCCATCGAGAGTTCAGAGGAGGCAGAAAGACAGAGAGACCAGAGGAGACAGTTAGAGCAGCGGAGACAGAGAGTCCAGAGGAGGCAGAGGCCACAGACAGACCAGAGGAGGCAGAGGTCACAGAGAGACCAGAGGAGGCAGTTAGAGCAGGGGAGGCAGAGAAGGCAGAAAGACCAGAGGAGGCAGAGGCCATAGCGTGACTATAGGAGGAAGAGGAGACAAAGAGACCAGAGGAGGCAGAGGCAAAAGAGAGACCAGAGGAGGCAAAGGCAATAGAGAGACCAGTGGAGGCAGAGAGACCAGAGGGGGCAGAGGAGGCAGAGAGACAAGAGAAGGCAGAGGCCAGAGAGAGACCAGAGGAGGCAGAGGCCACAGTGAGAGAAGAGGGGAAGAGGCCACCGAGAGTTCAGAGGAGGCAGAAAGACAGAGAGACCAGAGGAGATAGAGGAATAGAGAGACAAAAGGAGGCAGAGGCCACAGAGAGACCAGAGGAGGCAGAGGCCACAGAGATAAAAGAGGAGGCAGAGAAGACAGAGAGACCAGAGGAGGCAGAGGCCAAAGAGAATCCAGAGGAGGCATAGGCCACAGAGAGACCAGAGGAGGCAGAGGTCACAGAGAGACCAGAGCAGGCAGAGGAGGCAGAGAGACCAGAGGAGGCAGAGGCAAGAGAGAGACCAGAGGAGGCATAAGTCACAGAGAGACCAGTGGAGGCAGAGGCCACAGAGAGTCCAGTAAAGGCAGAGGACACAGAGAGACAAGAGGAGGCAGAGAAGGCAGAGAGACTAGAGGAGGCAGAGGCCACAGAGAGACCAGAGGAGGAAGAGGCGACAGAGAGACTAGAGGAGACAGATAAGTCAGAGAGACTAGTGGAGGTAGAGGCCAGAGAGAGCAGAGGAGGCAGAGGCCACAGAGAGACGAGTGGAGTCAAAGGCCACTGAGAGCCCAGTGGAGGCATAGGAGACAGAGAGACCAGAGGAGGCAGAGGCCACAGAGAATCCAGAGGAGGTATAGGCCACAGAGAGACCAGAGGAGGCAGAGTTCACAGAGAGACCAGAGGAGGTAGAAAGAGCAGAGGAGGCAGAGAAGGCAGAGAGACCAGTGGAGGCAGGCGACACAGAGAGACGAGAGGAGGCAGAGGCCACAGAGAGATCAGACGAGGCAAAGTTTACAGAGAGACCAGAGGAGGCAGAGGCCGCAGAGAGACCAGAGGAGGCATAGGCCACAGAGTAACCAGAGGAGGCAGAGGCCGCAGAGAGACCAGAGGAGGCATAGGCCACAGAGTAACCAGAGGAGGCAACGGGGCAGAGAGACCAGAGAAGGCAGAGGCCACCGAGAGTTCAGAGGAGGCAACGGGGCAGGGAGACTAGGCAAGGCAAGGCAATTTTATTTATATAGCACAATAAATACACTGGGTAACTCAAAGTGCTTTACAGAAATAAAAGACAATTTACAAGATTTAGATTTGGAAACATAAGAAAGATTAAAAGCATTATAAAAGAAGAAGAGTGCAGTTAAAAACATTTTAAGTTGTGGTGTAGGGGGTAATTTATTGTAGATGGCATGCCGCCTATATTTTCCAGTTTTCAGCTCAGTAACCTCAGTTTTGCATATTAAGATTAATCATATTAATCATATTCATCATATTCATCATATTCATCATATTAAGCCTTAATTTAAACCCCATTTTGATGTTATATTTCTAGCTAGTCTGTTAACATGAATATTGCAAGCCTCCAAGCACAGACGTCAGACACAAACGTGTCTTTTAATGTAGGGGGCTTGGTCTCCAAGTGGCGAAGCAGTTTTAAAAGCTTCATTGCTTCATTAGAAACCTGTTCAAACCCATTTAAACCTGTTCAAATCCATCTAAAACCATTCATTTTTATTCATTTGTTTCAGTCGTTTTAGATGGATTTGAACAGGTTTATCTTATGGGGCTAATGAACTGGTACCAGTTCATGCCCGCGCCCTACATCTTAAACCCATTCAAATCCAACTAAAGCCTGTTCAAATCCAACTAAATCTTGTTCAAATCCACTTAAAACCTGTTCATATCCATCTAAATATAGTATTGAGGAAATACTGAAGTGATTTAGAAACGCACATCAGAAGCTAAGCTACATTTAGGAAATACCATCCCTTTCGTGCCCCCAAGCGTTATGGGGGCAGCCAAGAGAGACATCTAGTGAAGCTGCAGAGAAAGCTTTGGATTTATTAGCTTTGAATCAAGAGGTCTGATCCATGGGTAGCTTCTGGTGCGCAAATCGGGGCCTTATTACCCCTGGCTGGGTCGCCTGGGCGAAGGTGTCTGATGCTGCGAGAACCGAAGACACCTGATGATGCGCACCAGTGCATCCAGGAGATGTTTCTTAGATCGGTGCAGAATTCGTAGACATACAATTATACTGTATTTTTTGGGTTTAATAATTTCCTATGGCAGTGACAAAAGAGAATGCCAACCAAGATGACCGACTGCTATAAAACCACGTTACTTGTCATAAATCAATTTAACTGTGTGTTTTAAATGAAAGCAGCAGGATCATTTGGACAAGTCTCTACCCCACAGCATTGCAGTGTATGTTTATTGAAACATTGGAATAATAAATTATACTGGCTACTGTCCAGACTAACAAATTCAAATTTCAAAATGTATAACTTTTCATTTAGCATCTGCTCAGGCATTTTTAGGAAAATAAAACACATTGTTGAGTGAGAGATCAAAATACAATCACTCTGAAAGACAGTCATTTTAATGTGTGGCAGTTCTTCAAGGAATGTTAAGGTGAATGTGTTGGCTCACGGTGTCTTCCGTCATGAACACAGTTATCTACGAAACAAGTGGAACTGTTTCGATGCCTTCATTATTGCTGTTGAGTGAGTATCCAACAAATAAACACATATACAACAACGCTGCTTTGTGATCAACCACTTTTGCACTTATGTTATTAATGATATTTTGTCTGTGTTGTCCTTTAAGGCTGCTGGGATATGTTTTGAGTTTTTTCCGGATTGACCTCTTCTGGTTGTTAGATTCTCTGAGGCCACTGCGCCTGATAAGAAGGATAACATGTAAGTCTTTTTTCCAAACCACAAACATAGTAAAAAAAACACTGAAATAAAATTGAGACAACAAGTGCAGTTCAAATCAATTATCTAACCTGTTTGAGCAGGCCTCATGGAGAACTGTGGAGACCATTTTAGAAACCCTGCCCATGTTCTCTAATGTCCTTCTGCTCTTCAACCTGCTCATCATCGTCTTCGGCATTGCAGCAGTGCAGCTGTGGAAGGGACAGCTACGCAACCGCTGCTTTCTCGGAGCTGATGTAATGTAAGTTTAAAAGTATAGTCTAGGGGCTTTTTCCTCCCTTGAAAGTCCACCATCTCCATCACGTTGCAACTTTCTAAGTAGCTCGCCAAAGACTTAAGGAATCCTACATAAACTTGATCTGTCACTCAGCAAACCAACATACCTTTATATCCAATCTGGGCACAAATGTTTGATTTGGTCATTCGAAGTCTGAAAGATAAATGGCATACTAACAATGTTGCATTTCCAGCAGTCTTTTGTGATATGGATATAGAGAGTTGCAGCGTCAACACATGTTAAATATATATTATGCAACTGGACCTATAAGCATTGAGCAATGGCTTTAGTCTCACATTTGGCTGTTGCTTTCTAAAAGTATTGCTAGACTTCTGTATTTATCAGATGATTGGTTTTGTCTTCATTGTCTACAGACAAAAAGTATTAAAGTGTGTATGTCTCTATGTCTCTCCTCAGACAGTACAACAGGACCATGCATCCTTTCTACTCTGACCCTAACAACTCACCCTTCATCTGTTCACCATTTGACAACGATGGTCAGCATTGCAGTAACGTACCATCTACAGTCAAAAACAACACCCAGTGCATGGTTTTACCTGAGAGTCATTAAACGTACAAAACTGGAACAGTTTGTACAGAGAGTGTCAACGTGGAGACGAGAACCCTTATGAAGGAATCATTAACTTTGACGACATTGGTTATGCTTGGATAGCTATATTTCAGGTGAGTAATAATAATAAATCAAATTTAAATAGCGCTTTTCAGAGGATGCTTTACATACACAATACACACACAGGACAAATAAAACAATAAATAATTATGTAAACAGTATGATCACTTGTACAGTGCATCAGAAACATATTCACAGTGCTTCACTTTTTCCACATTTTATGTTACAGCCTTTTCCCAAAATTGATTAAATTCATAATTTGTCTCAAAATTCTACAAACAATACCCCACAATAAAAACTTTAAAAAAGTTTAAATTAAACGTTAAAATTTATTTAAAAAAAAAAAAACAGTAATGAGCTGGAAAAAAAGTTTTTTATGTTATCATTCATATTCTTTGGAAAATGGCCAAAAAAAAACAAAAATTCTGCCAGGGTATGTAATTTTTTGAACACAACCGTGTCTGAGCTCAATTTTGAGTGTTATGGCAAAGGCTTTGAATAATTATGTACATGCACTTTTTTTTTTTTTTTTAATATCTCGAGTATCTACTCACCTGAACAGATTTGTCTTTGAACTCTTTATTGATCTGTGTATTTTTCATTTGAAAATCCTCAGGTCATCACACTGGAAGGATGGTCAGAAATCATGTATTTTGTCATGGATGCCTTTTCTTTTGGAGTTTTTATTTTTATAGTTGTGACTGTGGTAAGTATTCGATTTTTATATTTTACAGAGGCAAAGATATACCCTTAAGCTTTAGTATATACCCTGAAAGCTGTATTTGGCGAAATTTCAAATCAAAGTCAAAAGAGAAAGAAAAACTAATTCATAATGCCTTTTATTTTGGTGAAAATTTTTGCATACACTGGTTTTTAAATGAACAGCAAAATCAATATCATTAACACCAGAAAGTGTATACATAGTTCTCACTTGATTGATGAATTCTCACCAACTTGATAGTGTTGCGTTTTAAATCATCA
The DNA here is from genome assembly GCA_024349245.1 of Neodontobutis hainanensis. Taxonomy (NCBI): domain Eukaryota; kingdom Metazoa; phylum Chordata; class Actinopteri; order Gobiiformes; family Odontobutidae; genus Neodontobutis; species Neodontobutis hainanensis. Next base: position 33,481 of record JALDNG010004124.1, on the reverse strand, counting down.
GTTGTGTAAATTTGTTCTACATTCTGTTGTCGAGCGGGTAGATCAGAGACGTGAGAGATTGGGGCACACCTTATTTTTCTTTTAGTTCCCATTTTTGTTACATGTGGTGAGAAATTACTTTTGGACTTAGGAAAAAGAATGGTCGCCTCATTCATGAAGCTTCTTGTGTAGAAATATCTACTTAAACCCTACTTAAGAGGATTTTCACCAAATCTTTTTTACATTAACTGAAAAATGTTCTTCTAAAAGAACAAATCTCAAGAACAGGGTGAAGCCTACAAATGAATGATCTAAGCTACTAAAGGCCATTTGGCAGGGTACAGGTCTCATTACGTGTCTCTGTCCTGTAGTTCTTAAAGTACAGCCGCTTTCGTACAGGTGCTCTGGAGTATTTTTTTTAAATGACAACGGAAACAAAGCTAACTGCGTACCCCAAGCTCTCTTTGTGATATATAATATTGTAAACCATTTTAATAACACTAAAATGGTTTACAATGTGGAGTTATTAGGAAGGATGTTGCATTTCTGTTGCATGTGTTGCCTTTGGTGGGTGGAGGTTTATCGCTCTATGGTGGTGTGCCCTTACTCAAGGTCCTTATAAGGGGTTTCAGGAGAGGCTTGGGCTGAGCGCACATGCACAGACAGAGAGAGAGACTGGAGAAAAGCGTCGGTGGATTTTAATTGAATGTTAGGTATGTTTAATGAGTTTGGAGAAATCTAGAACAGTTCCTCTGAGCGCTGCAGCAGTCTTAGCCCGCCCCTAATGCTCTCCTCGATTGAGGCAGGATGACACCTACTGCGTTAATGCGAGATAAAATGATTGTTGATGTTTATGCGTTAACGTGATATTAAAGCATTTACTTTCCCAACCCTAGTTTGAACACATTTTTACAACATGAATATTTCTTAAGAGCATGGTTCTAAGGCTGGTAATATCTCAGAGTTCACTGTCAGTGAGTTCTTGTCTTCTGATAATAATGCTCATGTTGATATGATGTTTTAAATGAAAACTGAATTACCTGTGACAGAGTCTTCCAGATAGTTTTTATCAGCACCTTGATCTTCTTAGCCTTCAGAACTGAAAAGACATGCTGCATTAGTGTGCCACTTAAATGGTCACATTTTCTAGTTGTAAGGTGTTTATGACCAGGGACGTACTGGGACTGAAATTCAGCCCGGGACTTTAAGACGGAGAGGCCTTTTACGCGAGTGCCCTTGGTGCACGAGCAGGATTTTTTTTCAGTTATTTTCATTCTAATAGTGTTTTTATGGTATAAAGACAATCAGATTACGCTGAAGACCTTCAAGAAACTTTAGGATAACACCTGCCTCCTCAGGTTGTATAAGCAAGTCCACTGCACTGAACACAACCAAAACCTAATCTCAAACACATAAGTCACACAGTATACATGAACTACCAGCATGTCATGTGTACAGTCAGTCGGAGTGATAAAATAGTTACAAATACTCACACCCACTCATACTCAAAAACTACAATGCAGTCCCATACAATAGAGATTTTGTGTGTATGTATGTATGTATGTATGTGTGTGTATGTGTGTGTGTGTGTGTGTGTGTGTGTGTGTGTGTGTGTGTGTGTGTGTGTGTGTGTGTGCTCACTTTCAACTCTCCTGCCTCAGCTTCCCTGTGCTGGACCCTGCCTCTGCTGGACCCTGCCTCTGCTTACTGATTGTACAGCTACATAACACATGCATGAGAAGAACATGAGTAATAAATATGACAAAGAATAATACATTTTCTAATTAAATCTGTGCTTCAGTCAGGTTATTATCTAGAATGTGGAACTATTGGCATTTTATCCTTTATGTAAATATGTAACATTGTGCTGTATTTTTCTATTTTTGTGTGCGTGTTCTTAATAATGCTTTGATTGATATGTCTAATATGATTGCCTACCCAGCCCTGCACACTGCCCATCTACCTGTCTGTTTCCTGCTCTTCTCCTCCTGCTGCTCCTTCTCTTCCTCTCTCCTGCTGCTGCTCCTATTCCTCTCTTCTCCTCCTCCTCTCTCCTGCTGCTGTTGCTCCTCCTAAAACTGTCCTACCTCACATCACCAGCAATCTTTGGAGAAGTTTACTCGACTCTGCAACTCTGTCTATGACTCCATCGTTGTCTAAAGTCATTAGGATCTCTTTTTCTGTGCACATTAGCATGAATGCCTCAAGACGCTCCTGTGTCAGCACCCTTTTCAGTGCGGAAAGGTCCGCTAATTCGGCACATTTAGCTGCCTCTTGTGCCAACATTTTTTCTTTTTCATTCTTATTTTTCGCCCCACCCATTTCTTTCACTTCTTTCCTTCGTTTCGACATTTTTACCGTCTGTCTCTGTTGAATTCACACAAACTCAAACCTAACAAAGTAAACTTCTTTGATCGTCGCCTTTGAGCCAATCGGATATCAGGAAATACGAGGATCAGTCCAAGTTGGGAGGGCCGCTCGTATCCCCCTTAAGATTGGAAGTATTGGTTTGGCCCAGTCTGAAACACACACACACACACAGACACACAGCTGCGTTCTGCTGCAGCTGAGCGGCGACCACAGGCCGGTGCGGTAGCGTATCATATAAAATAAATAATAATAATAAAAATAATAATAAAAATTTGACCACGGCCGATTCGCCTGAAATGGACCGGCCGTTCGGGATTGTTCCCGGTATTCCCGATTGCCAATCCGTCCCTGTTTATGACATAATAAAATCAACTCCTAAGGTTTCTGTTTGCAAACTAAACTAAATCAATGTTTCCCACCATTAACAAATTGATTTTTATTTTATTATTCCTTTATTATCCTTGTGGGGAAATACAAAGTAGCATGTTTTTGTTGCATGCATGTTAACATTTTTGAGACTGTTGCATTGACCTGGGCCTGTTACATGAGTTTCCTAAAGCCAGGCATACACTGTGCAATTTTCAACCTGAATTTGACCTCATATCTGGTCATACCATCATTTTTGAGCCAAATTCTGGGCTGTTGTGCGTCCTTGGTGTCCTGTGTACAGGGCCCTACGCAATTAACCCCTCCCAACAAGTTCCTAACCAGAAATAGGTGGTCAGATGAAATTCTGACATGTCAGAAATCTCGGTCGCAGCAAACCATCCGGTTGTACAGTGTGTGAGCACATTAATCGTGATCTTTGGCTTTCCTCGTACGTGATCTACTCAAACAGTATGAGTTGTGTGTGTGCCCAGCTTTAGTGTTCTCTCTTCTTTAGAGCTCTTTAAAAAACACAATAGTAGGTAGGGCTGTGACGGTATGGGATTTTTTCTTACCGCGGTGATGACGCAACAAGAATTGCGATTTGGCGGTTAACCGACCCCCTCCCCACACACACACACACAAATCCCGCGGCCGTCACACACTCAAGAACGCATGCAGCTTGTAATGGAAATGAATACACTGAAAATGATTAATTATAACGCAGTATTCTTTGTTAACAGATAAACAAATAACAGTAACAGTTATACTAAATGGTAAATATTAATAATTAACTTTCTTCTTAATAATTATAAAGCAGTATTCAATTAGAAACTAATAAACAAATTAAGATTTGTATTAAATTGTAGCTAAATATTAATAGTTAACTATATAGGCTAAACATGAACAACCTTTTTAAAGTGCAAAATAACAAAACAAAAAGTGAACAAGTGTTTGTCTGTTGGGCGCTTAAGTGAATCGTGCTGCTGCTTTTATTTTTCCGTCTTCATGTTGCGTGACAGGAAAACCAACATATTAACCTTGTCAGGTTTCAGCGAGGATCTTAACGGGTGACGATGTTGCCAGCCGCACTGAATACACGCTCCGATGGAGTGCTCGTGGCGCATATAGACATATATTTTCTTGCCACTTTTGACAGAAGAGGGAATCGAGCCTGATTATCCCGCCACCAGGCAAGCGGATCAGAGTGCAGATCGAGGGCTTCCTCCTGCAAATACCTTGTGACTTCAGTGTCTGCACGGATTCTTTTTGGAACCGGATAGGAGGATTGTGCTTTTCTCATTCCAAGCAGGTCCGCAAGATTTTTTTTTTTTTGGAGGAGAAGATGGCGCACTTTCTCCTTCTCCCTCCAGCCGCAGCGGCACTCATTGCAGCTTCTCCATCCCCGATATCACTCCGCTCTTCAGGCATTGCCAGCATCTCCTCCAGGAGCGCATCTTTAACGTTATCTTGTGGGTTGATGTCCTTGTGTCTTGGGTCAATGAATGAGGCCTTTGCCAATAGTTGCTGTGTTGCAGGTGCACTATATTTGTCTTTCAAGACTCCAACCATTTTTTTTCAGGTTGCGTCAACTCCGTATCTTCATCGGTTGGGAGCAAAAGATCCTCAGTTAATAACTGTAGGACTGGTTTAACAGAGGACGTTGTAACGGTCTTCTCAGAAGATAGCGCATCTGTAAAATCCGCAACCTTCTCCAGCGCTGCATTAATGGATTCGAGGACTTCGATGTCCTGCCACGCCGGTATCAAATGTTGGCTGCGCCGGTCATCCATCAAAACCCGCCTAATGGCTGGGACTTGCTCAAGAACGCGTGCAACCATTTTCTGCTTAGTGCCCCACCTGGTCGGACAATCCTGTAAAAAACATTTAAAACACAATTGTAATCCCCAATTAGTCTGTTTTTTTGTCCTGTGCAATAAAATATATACCTATTTTTATACACCATGCCGCTGTCTCCTTTTGCGACCAGTGCAATGTTCACATCAATCTCTATATTGTAGCCTATGCCCTATACTCCTATATTATTACATGATAAACATATTAACAATATGAAATAACATTTATTTATATAGCTTTTTTCAATATCATTTTGTATTCGCTTTGAAAAATTATAATTATTACATCATAAACATATTAACAATAATAAGATTTATTATTTATTTATAGATTACTTTTTTCGATATCTTTTGAGTTTAATATGGATTACACAGCAGGTTTTGTCACCGTTTGCAACCCTTTATTATGTAGAATAAATTGTTAAAAGTTTCAACAAGTTGCGCTTGAACGAATGCGTTTATATCCACGGACTGTTAGCCTACCTGAAAAACAACCTCTAAAGATAGTAGAATCGAAGTTTAGCACAACTCACCAGAACTAAGCAGTGTTGGGGCAGGTTGTGCTCGACTTGCTCTCTCTGGAGCTTTTTCTTCTTCTGCCAGCTCTGGGAGAAAGCCGTCACCAAATTTCTGCAGACCCCCATGGCTCGGGCAGTGCGGTCCTTTTCTGACTTCATCGAATTGGTGACGGCTAAATGTAGATTATGGCCAAAGCAACTTAGCCATGTCCAGCCAAGCTTTCGGACCGCAGCCACAATATTTGCTCCATTGTCCGTTGTAATACAGACCAGTTTCCTCTCGTCCAGGGACCACTCTTGAAAGGAGGACCTGAGGGCTTCCGCCAGGTTGTCACCCGTGTGGCTTTCTGGCGTGAACACAGTCTCCAGGCACTTCGATTTTAGTTCCCAGTTTGCGTTGAGATAATGTATGGTCAGACTCATGTATGGCATCATGTTTACGCATATCAGTTGTCACTGAGAAATAATCAACGTTTTCAAGTCCTGTATTATGCCGTCCTTTACTGACAGATACTTTTCAGGGATCGCTGTTTGCGAAAAGTACTTTCGGTCAGGAAGTACATATTGCTTATCAAATGTATGTAGCATGGCTTTGAACGCTGGCTTCTCAACGGTACGGAATGGCACCATTTCTTCAACCAAGTAACGAGTCACGCTATCAGTAAGTGCTCGCCACTGATTACTGCCTCTTTGGTACTTTGCACCTCTCGCAAAGGCCTCGGAGACTCCCAACTGTCGCTGCTGGCCTGAGGTTGTAGCTATGGTTGATGTGCTGCTGGTGCTCCCAAGTCCGGCAAACGCCGCAGGATGGTTAATTCTCAGATGTGATCTTAAATTAGTTGTATTTCCTCGCGAGACGGATACTTTGCGCAACAAATCGGCATACTGCCTTGTCCAAATTGACCGGCTGTCCCTTGTCATCTGCCTCAAAGCCAAAGTGTACCCAAATAGGCGACACAGTATTTGGTTTAGACACTAAATTCGTGGTCATTTTTTCAATAATGTCAGCTAGCGCTGTCAACGGTGTTTGCCTATACCATAGGAAGCTACCGGTGGGCCTACTTGCAATTATCTAACCAACTCCTACTGTTTAAGTTAGGCTATTGTCTTTTATGCACGTGTTTGTGTGTATTTAATTTAACATTATCTGTAAACATTACAAGTGAAACATGGCTTAATTAAATATCAGACACGCACACAAAAAATCCCCATATGTTTAATGGACTGTCCCTCCATTGCGTTAGGATGCGGCTTTTTCCCAGAAGCCCTTGAACATAGGATTCATGGAAAAAGTAAATTATTATCAAAGATGAATGTGTTTATAGTTCAAATCACACACCATTTGCAGTCCTGTAACTTTCAGGAAAAAATAAATAAATAAAAATAATAAAAAAAAAATTCATGTGCGGTGATGACCTCACACCGCACGAGGCATCTCATTATTGCGGTGATGCGGTGATGCGGTTATCGTCACACCCCTAATAGTAGGTGTCAGCTGCTCCTTCAGGGTTGCCACAGGAGGGATCCATATATTTAGAGTGGCATATATTTTTATCCAGGATGCCCTTCCTGACACAACGCTCTCTATTTTATAGACATGTAGTAATGCTGCATTCATGTGGTCCTCGGGAACTCGAATACAGTGCATCTGTGAAGTATTCACAGTGCTTTGCTTTTTCCACATTTTGTAATGTTACAGCCTTATTTCAAAATGGATTAAATTGATTGTTTGCCTCAAAATTTTACAAACTTATCCTTCAGTGATCCAGACAGAGCCAGCCTTAAACACCTCCGGAGAAATCTGAAAATGGATGTGCACCGACGCTAACCATCCAACCTGATGGAACTTGAGAGGTTCTGCAAAGAAGACTGGGAGAAACTGCCCAAACATTGTTGTGCCCAGCTCATAGCATCAGACTCAAAAGGCTTGAGGCTGTAATTAGGGCCAACGAAGCTTAAACAAAGTTTTGGCTGTAAATAATTATGTACATGTGCTTTTTGTTTTTCATTTTTAATAAATTTGCAAAGAATTCAAACCTTCTTTCATGTTGTCATCATGGGCTATAGTTTGTAGGATTTTGAGGCAAATAATAAATTGAATCCATTTTGAAATAAGGATGTAACTTAACAAAATGTAGAAAAAGTGAAGCGCTGTGAATACTTTCTGTATTTGAGAAATGCACATGAACATGTCTAAACATCAGTCCTGCGATGCTATATATTCCGACCTTACGAGCTGAAATCATGTGAACACATCCCGAGATTCTGAGGACCACATTAACGCACCAAAAGTTATGAGAATTTTTAGAAATGAATAAAAAGTTGCATGTGTGTATTACTCTGTGCAAGGGTGAACACTTTGCAGGTTCGGATGAGGCTGGGATTAATGGGAAGTTTGTCGTCCAGGTTCAGCACAGTGAGTACGAAGATTAGAGACATCGCCAGCACCAGCAGGTCCAGACAATTCCAGCTAAAGGTTCACATATTACATTAGACACTATTGACAAAACAGACTTGCGCTTATTTATGTGCCTTACTTGTTATTTATAAACCTCCGTCCGCCAAACGCCACAGGTTTGAGCACAATGTCAATGATGAGGATGGCAAAGAAACCGTAGAAAGTGTAATCCATGAGATTATCTATGTACTAAGCAGACAACAAAAAATAAATAAATCAATATGCCCTTATAGTTTAGAGATGTTCCTGAGGCAGTGGGTTGACATTACCGGAGTCTGATTGTAATGTTCCAACATCATGATAAAGACATTGAAAATGATCACCCCTGACATGAGCAGCTCCAGGATGAGGCTCGTGCACAATGTGTGGATCAAGCGCCGCACTCGCGAGTAGCGGGTGTAATATAGCGCTGTAAAAAATAAAAATAAACCAACAAAAGGCCTAACAACCACAATCAAACACTGCAATACTGGGCTCAGTGGCCTAGATGTGACTAACCGTTCCGTGTTAGGGTCATTTTCGCCTGTGTGAGGTCCCCTCTTTGGATTTTCTGTTTTTGCTGGACTTCGTTGAATGTGTCGACCATGGTCCCGATGAACATGTCCAGCAGGAGGATGCTCATTATTATAAACGATAGAAAGTACAGAGCCATCCAGGTCTTGTTGTTTGTCACAGGCTGAAAAACAAAACACAACTGATAAATTTACAAAGGATCAGCGTGATCCAATCCACTTTAACTATTCCTGCTTAAGGTTGTGTTTTGTATAAGTTACTTATACAGTGAGAAAATACATTTATTAATAACAATAAAGATAGTTATCAGTTTTATTGAGTCATGGATTTCTTTAAGTGTTGTTATGTTATATTTATTTTTCTACACCAATCCTTATAACAGGATTTTCTTTTTCAGAGAGGACTCGGTCTCCTCTGGTGTTAAGTCTCGTTTTGTTTAGTGATAATACCTGAAGGTCTTCTCCGACAGCGCCGAGGCCGTCGTACATGATAATTCACCCATCCGTCCTACATCACAAACAGTGACATTAAGGCCTGGAAGAAAACAAAAACTACTCAACAACTACTACTTTTGAATATGTTTAGTCTATCTCCAGCCTCCTCGTTTATACCTGGAGAATGTTGTCGAAATTGAATGTTCTTCTTTGCCAGCTTAGGTTTGACATCAGGCATTCGGTCTTGTTGGTGATGCTTCTGACAATACCGAATTCTTTGTCCACACAATTGTAAAAGGCTCCTTAAAAAGCTAGTCAACCAAGGCACACAGGGTTGCAGTGATATGGTAAATACTTTGGCTGAATTCAAATACTGTTCCTTAACCTTTGAATACAACGTCCTAAAGTCAACAGTGAGAGGTCAGGAGTGTCCTTGTCAAGTTAGGAAAGGAGCATCAGCGGGGTTTTGACACATCTGATTCCACTAACCTCATCAGGAATGTTGAACATTGACGACATTGACATAATAAAAACTACACATCCTGTAGTTGTCAATGGTTATTTACATCATCAACAGAAACGTTTAAGATATTTAAGTTATATAAGTCATTTAAGAATATATCATACCAACTGTTTTGAACATTCATAACTTAACAACTTTTTTTAAACAGGCCCGGCTTTTCTTGAAATGCTGCTAATAGCTTAATTATTGCTAGTTTGACTGTAATAACTTATTTAATATAACATTAAAATCAAATAAATATAACATGAGCGCATTTTGGTCCTTGTTGTTATTGTTTATTGTTCCAACATTCTGAGATAAAATTACATGAACACATCAAAGTAGAAGAAGAACAACTTCCTAACTGGGATAATTTGATTTTCCAAGGACCACATGAATGCACCATAAAGTCACCACAAAATTGAAATTTGAGTTACCTTCAATTGATGAAACAAGTTCAAGTTAAATCCAAATATATTTGAGTCCATTCAAATCACCAAATGTTGAACCAAATCATCTGATCAACTGATACATTGATTTGGATTTGATTTGTGTGTCTATTTAGAAGACATTTAATGCTGTTTGTTGCTCACACTTAAAAGTACTATAAACGTATAAATTATGAGCTGTTTATATCTAAGACTGAAAGCTAGACAATCTGCACGTCTCTTTAAGTCATGGGGCAATGTCTACCTGATCAAAAAGCAGGTATCTGGCAAAGACCAAGCTCATTGAGGGGAGTTTCCAAATCTACTTTTTCCAATTTTCAGGGGGAAGACAGCGGTACAAAGCTCTAAAGCATGGTTACGCTGAAAAGTAGTGCAGGTCTCAAAGCAAAGCGAAGCCATTACACACAGACAGGTGTCACACCTGTCAGGACGGTCCAGGCCCAGGAAGAGAAGAGGAATGTAGCACCGATGAGTTAGGGACTGTAATTTTCTGATCCTCCAAACACAGAGCTGGCTGTAGCACATTGATAAAAATATATATATATATAATGTTTGTAGATTATTCATTCATTATTAATGTTTTAGGCTGCAAGCCCAAATTATTTAAATATTAAATATTAAATATTTCTAAATGCTAAATTTCTAAATTTCTAAATGCACATACTGATGCCTGCATCAGTCTGTGCTTTAACTAAGATCAGCTGTTTTACCACACACGCTTTTTTAACCACCACCTCTCACGGGGCTGGCAGAGCCACAGACGAGCACGAGGAAGCGGGTCGGGAACAAGATAGCAAATATACCCCGTCTTGATCACCACCAGGCCTGTTTTGTTGCAGGATCTGTGCTGTATTGTTCTACTGCAGCTGCAGCTGTCCGAGTCTGAGTCAGGACCATCAAAACCAACTCCAAGTTCATTGAGGCCTACGCCTGAGTCACTGGCAGCCAGTTCTGCTCAGCCTTTACTTAAACCCAATGAGAGAACAAAGCCTAACTGCTCCTCTGATTGGATTAAATTAAATTAATTCTCTATTTGTTGGAAAGCAAGGGGGCTATACTGTAACAATAATAAATAAGTACTTTCTCCTTATTACCCTCCTTGTCTACAATAGCTTACACAGCAGGTATATAAATAAATACAAATATTATTGTAATGCCAGTTGTGTGTGTTTGCTTTTGTGTTAAGCTTACTTGTTCTATGGAGAAAACAGGAAGAGTGACCACTCCTTATGATCTATGAACCATTTTGGATAACGAGGTGTCTGCAGTAAAAATCAAAAAAGAAAACAGACATTTAAAAGATTACATCAACATTAAAGCTTGATTAAAAGTAGTAAGTTGTATTTCATAATGTCTTTTTCACATCTTACGTTTTCTACTGCTGCGGTCACTGAAGTCTGTGTGTCTTCGTGTGAGATAATGGAATGGGCCTAGGACAACAGAGTTTTTAGACAAACACATCATCAAGCCACTATACTGTAGGCACACTGCGCACAAGTTACAAATAACAGATTACAGATGTAAAAATTTGAATAAAAACTATTTAAACACTGTGTGATTTGTAGCCTTTTTAAAAGACTATTACAGGTATTAAAGTACTGTGAGGTTTAGTCCAATGTGTATTTTTACATTTTATTTTTTAAAGGTTGGGGAGACTGGCTTTGTAATAATAACAAATTTGTTAATCTGTCATCTCTGTTACTGTCAGGGAGCATTGCATTAATGATTGGGGACATACTCAGAATTCAACTCTTTCTCAGAATGTAATGATCTTGAAAAATGCTGAAGCAAATTAGATTTGGAACTGGGCCGTAATACTTATTACACTATACGTTTTTCTATTGCCTTTTCTCTGCCCAGAATTATGCATTTTATTTTTTTGACAAAAACATATTTAAATGATCTTCGTGTCAATGAGTTCTTGCACGCTCACCACGTGCCACTGTGTAAAACAGCGACCGAACCCAGCAGCACACAAATCTGTGGCCTGTGCTCTGTAAATATTTACTGTAGACATCCCGTTAGCCCCACACCCTGTCCCAGCGGAGGACCGTGGGGCTGGTGCTGCCTGTTAAAGGGGTTTGTCTCAAAACAGAGACTGTGGATGTGATGTGGTTTTATTGGCATAAAGAGCAAAGGGCGGAAATATAAAACATTTTTGACCTTGACCTTTCTGTTTTAAAGTCTTCTGTCTCTGATGTTGGGGCCACTCAAAATGTTCAGCTAAACTCTAAAACATCATCTAAAGGGAATTAGATGATGTTTTGACTGTAATTTTCTTGAGGAGGACCCATCAACATCAAATATCCCAGCCCTGACTCACTGCATATCAATTATTATGCATCAGTGATGTATGAAAACAAAAATGGTCCTTACCAGAACTTGGAAATTACGAACCACGATGCTCACAAGCACGTTCAGGAGTAAATGTTTCCCCAGCATTATCACAGCAACGAAAAACATGCCCAGGGGCTGGTGGTGATCATGCCGTTGTACATCACGTAATTCCAGTCTTCCTGGGTCAGAATCTACATCAGAGAATAAGACAAAAAGTTGTGAGCGCAAAGTGCATCAGCAGGGGCCTCCGGGAGTTTCAGGAAGGTTTTTAGGTCCTTTTAATAAAAATTATTAGATTTTATGTCCATATTGCCAATACAACTAATGACAAGACAATCATTTAAAAGCCATGACAATTCAACCTGAAATTACATTTTACATTTCCCTTGACTTTTCCAACTCAAATCTAAATTGTAAATAAAAAGGATTATATTTATCCATTAAAGAATTACAAAAACCATGGTCAACAAATTATATGCAGCATTCAAGGGATTCTCAAACAGTCTTATTTGTTTGCAATCATTTTGATCACCCTTAACCTTTTTCTTTTTGATTTGATCAGTGTGTCTGTGTTACAGCTTATAGCATGAATTTCTGCAGAATGTTTCTCTTCAGTGACTCTCACAGATCTATTATACACCCTTGACACTTTCTGCTCTCTCCTGGGGACCCTCCAGCCAAAAATGCACATAAATAAAATTAAATAAACACTGAAACATCAATATTTTTGTTCTCCATGAATCCCTGAACCAAACCTACCAAATACTCAAAATGTTTCAGGATTAAACTGATTGAATATTTGGTTGCCTGAATGTTTTTAATACTTAGTAGTATTTGGAGTCGGAAGAGACCCCAATTAGTGCTGTTACAAAGCAGACCAGGCTCACCTGAAACACAGTGAGCATCGACCACAGGATGGAGTCAAAGTTTGTCCGTCTATGCACATCTTGTGTGGGAAAGTTGAATTTTGACCCAAAGCAGCGCATCCCCAGTAGACTGGAATAACAGAGACATAGTCAGTAAACCTGCACTGGTAGAACCTCTATCTCTCTATTCTGAGAAGTACATGCCTGAAAACAAAAATGAAAAGCAGCAACAGGGACCAGAGTGGAACGGCCTCTTTCATGGTCTTCATCAGCACTAGAACTTGTTTCCACAGGTTAGGATGGGACATAATGAGGCGCACTAGACGAAGCAAACGAAAGACATGCAGCACCGCCAGCATACTGCCACCTGTCGTCAGGTGCTCCATACAACTGGTACACAAAGAACCTTCAGCGTTGTGGGACAATTCTTTAGATTACATTTAGGACACCCACATTACCTTGTAATAACAATGATGAAGTCCAGCAGATTATTAAACTCTCTGAAGTAATCAAATGAATGTATTATTTACTTCAGCACCATCTCCGTGAAGAAGATATAGCATCGATGAAAATGTTACTGATCAGGAGTAACTTCATCCACCAGAGAGGCTGTGAGAAAAGACACAAAGGAAAAGGAAATCAGGAAATAAATCTTTGTATTTACTTTATAGATGTATTATACTGTGCTGTTCAGTGCATATATAATAAGTAGGTAAATTTCTAAAACTTAAGGGTGCATAATTAAAATAATCTTGCATTCTTCCAGGCATTCTTGCATTATCTTAAGCATTTACACCTGGAACACTGAACCAAATAAATGATACGGTTTATGATATCACTGCACTGTCCCAACTTTAAGCCCCCGGGTCAGAACCAATCCCACAGAAACTGAAACTAGACAACATGTGTGAGGAATGTAATGAGCCTGCTCTGTGCCAAATCAACAGTGGCCATGACGTATTCCACAAACCAGTTCTAATTATACACTTGTGCTCATAAGTACATATCCTGGAAGAATTTGGAAATTTTGGGAGTTTTTTTGGGAGTTGAGAATATGAATGAACTTTTTTATTCATAGTTAGTGGTTTGGTGAAGCCATTTATTATAAAAACATTTGTGTTTACTCTTTTAAAATGATAATGACAACAGACACTATCCAAATGAACTTGTTTAAAAGATTACACAAACAACTACAAGGTTAAGACAACATTGCCCAATCAATGGACCCAATCATCAGACGCTAGTGAGACTTGAACATGCATATTGAGTGTTCTCTGTCTCAGGCCTGTCTTGTGGTGAATAAATCTTCTGCTCTAAGTCATGCATTCTGTGTCTTTCAGTCTATCTTGTCTCAAATCCAATCGGCTAAATAGAGGTGGTCAGCAGCTTTCTACAACAGTGAGGTCCAAAAGCGTCACTAGTACCTCTAGTACTACACAAAATATCTACTAGAAGTACTAGTGTGCTCAAAAATGTGCACTGGTAATAGTAGCTTTCCATAGAAGGGTTAACTAAGAATCCCCATGTGTCTCACCTGTTGGTAATGTTCCATAGCGATCACAAAAATACTTAAGAAATTCACAAAAGGATCACTCGGTCGAAGCAGTCGGTGGCAACATATTTTTTGAGGTGTTCCTGAAATAGGCATAGACTTTTCCGGATCTCTATTTGAGCGCTGTCAGATGGAGGCCGTCTGTGGGACCTAATATAAGAACTGAAAAGATGCAGTTTTTCAAAATGTGATTTTACTGTAGTTCAGACACCTGCTAATAAACCAGCAGCTGTAATAATCTTTCTGAGGCTATGTCCAAATTTATTTACACAGCATTGTATTTTTCTATTCCTAAAAGTCCCTATTGATATATTATTTAAAAAGTAAGGTCATGAACACAAAGAACACAGTAATACAGTTAAGTCTCTGTCTAACCTCATTTCAAAGTAGACTTTTGTAAGAATCTAGTTGCTTGTTCTTTTAAAAGAACTGCAACTTGTATTCTATCTTCTTGTTCTTCATGCTGCTGCTGCGAACATCGAGAACTGGGTACTAATCACTACAGCACACGTTCGTCATGACAAATGCTCCGAGCTGATGTGAAAGAAGAGCAGTCACTTTAAAACCACAACATAAAAGACAGGAAGTAAAGAAGAATAAGAAAAAAACAGACAGCTTCAGTGAATGTCAGTCTGAGGAGTGTTCAAATGAGTATCTGAGTTTGGGAAAAGAGGCCAGTGGGTTTCAGTGGGTTTCTCTTTGTGATCTGTCTCCTATGCCTCCACTGGTCTCTCAGTGGCCTTTGACTCCACTCGTCTCTCTGTGGCCTCTGCCTCCTCTGCTCTCTCTCTCTGGCCTCTTCCTCCACTAGTCTCTCTGACTTATCTGTCTCCTCTAGTCTCTCTGTCGCCTCTGCCTCCTCTAATCTCTCTACCTTCTCTCCCTCCTCTGGTCTCTCTATGGCCTCTGCCTTTACTGGACTCTCTGTGGCCTCTGCTTCCACTGGTCTCTCTGTGACTTATGCCTCCTCTAGTCTCTCTCTGGCCTCTGCCTCCTCTGGTCTCTCTGCCTCCTCTGCCCTCTCTGCTCTCTCTGTGGCTTCTGACTCATCTGGACTCTCTGCCTCCTCTGGTCTTTATGTGGCCTCTGCTTCCTATAGTCTCCCTGCCCCGTTGCCTCCTCTGAACTCTCGGTGGCCTCTGCCGTCTCTCGTCTCTCTGCCCCATTGCCTCCTCTGGTTACTCTGTTGCCTATGCCTCCTCTGGTCTCTCTGCGGCCTCTGCCTCCTCTGGTCTCTCTGTGAACTTTGCCTCGTCTGATCTCTCTGTGGCCTCTGCCTCCTCTCGTCTCTCTGTGTCGCCTGCCTCCACTGGTCTCTCTGTGAACTCTGCCTCCTCTGGTCTCTCTGTGGCCTATGCCTCCTCTGGATTCTCTGTGGCCTCTGCCTCCTCTGGTCTCTATGCCTCCACTCGTCTCTCTGTGGCCTCTGCCTCCTCTGCTCTCTCTCTGGCCTCTACCTCCACTAGTCTCTCTGACTTATCTGTCTCCTCTAGTCTCTCTGTCGCCTCTTCCTCCTCTGGTCTCTCTGTGGCGTCTGCCTCCTCTGGTCTCTCTGTCTCCTCTGCCTCCTCTGGTCTCTCTACATCCTCTGCCTCCTCTGGTCTGTCTGTGTCCTCTGCCTCCTCTCGTCTCTCTGTGGCCTCTGCCTCCTCTGGTCTCTCTGTCTCCTATGCCTCCACTGGTCTCTCAGTGGCCTTTGACTCCACTCGTCTCTCTGTGGCCTCTGCCTCCTCTGCTCTCTCTCTGGCCTCTGCCTCCACTAGTCTCTCTAACTTATCTTTCTCCTCTAGTCTCTCTGTCGCCTTTCCCTCCTCTGGTCTCTCTGTGGCCTCTGCCTCCTCTAATCTCTCTGCCTTCTCTGCCTCCTCTGGTCTGTCTGTGTCCTATGCCTCCTCTCGTCTCTCTGTGGCCTCTGCCTCCTCTGGTCTCTCTGTCTCCTATGCCTCCACTGGTCTCTCAGTGGCCTTTGACTCCACTCGTCTCTCTGTGGCCTCTGCCTCCTCTGCTCTCTCTCTGGCCTCTGCCTCCACTAGTCTCTCTGACTTATCTGTCTCCTCTAGTCTCTCTGTCGCCTCTTCCTCCTCTGGTCTCTCTGTGGCATCTGCCTCCTCTAGTCTCTATGCCTTCTCTGCCTCCTCTTGTCTCTCTGTGGCCTCTGCCTTTACTGGACTCTCTGTGGCCTCTGCCTCCACTGGTCTCTCTGTCACTTATGCCTCCTCTGGTCTCTCTCTGGCCTCTGCCTCCTCTGGTCTCTCTGCCTCCTCTGCCTCCTCTGGTCTCTCTGTGGCCTATGCCTCCTCTGGATTCTCTGTGGCCTCTGCCTCCTCTGGTCTCTCTGTCTCCTCTGCCCCTCTTTTATCTCTGTAGCCTCTGCCTCCTCTGGTCTCTCTGTGGCCTCTGCCTTCTCTTGTCTCTCTATTCCTCTATCTCCTCTGGTCTCTCTGTCTTTCTGCCCTCTGAACTCTCGGTGGCCTCTTCCCCCTATGGTCTAACTGTGGCCTTTGCCTCTTCTGCGCTATATATCTCCTCTGCCTCCCCTGGTCTCTCTGTGGCCTCTGCCTCCTCTGGCCTCTCTAGTCTCTCTGCCTCCACTAGTGTCTCTATTGCCTCTGCCTCCTCTGGTCTGTCTGTGGCCTCTGACTCTTCTGGTCTCTTTCTCTCCTCTGCCTCCTCTAGTCACTCTGTGGCCTCTGCCTCCTCTGGACTCTCTGCCTCCTCTGGTCTCTCTTTGGCATCTGCCTCCTTTGGTCTCTCTGCCTCCGCTGCTCTAACTTCCTCCTCTGGTC
Organism: Neodontobutis hainanensis; assembly: GCA_024349245.1. Classification (NCBI taxonomy): domain Eukaryota; kingdom Metazoa; phylum Chordata; class Actinopteri; order Gobiiformes; family Odontobutidae; genus Neodontobutis; species Neodontobutis hainanensis. The sequence continues at coordinate 16,495 of JALDNG010004124.1, read as the reverse complement.
TCTCTGTGGCCGCTGCCTCCTCTGGTCTCTCTGTGGCATCTGCCTTTTCTGGTCTCTCTGCCTCCTCTGCCTCCTCTGGTCTCTCTGTGGCCTCTGCCTCCTCTGGTCTTTTGTGGCCTCTGCCTCCTCTGGTCTCTCTTTGGCCTCTACCTCCTCTAGCCTCTCTGTGGCCTCTGCCTCCTCTGGACTCTCTATTCCTCTATCTCCTCTGGTCTCTCTGTGGCCTCTGTCTCCTTTGGTCTCTCTGCCTCCTCTGCATCCTCTCGTCTCTCTGCCTCCTCTTGGCTCTCTGTCTTTCTGCCTTCTCTGAACTCTCGGTGGCCTCTTCCCCCTCTGGTCTACTGTGGCCTCTTCCTCTTCTGCTCTCTCTATCTCCTCTGCCTCCTCTCGTCTCTCTGTGGCCTCTGCCTCCTCTGGTCTCTCTGTGGCCTCTGCCTTCTCTTGACTCTCTGCCTCCTCTGACCCCTCTAGTCTCTCTGCCTCCACAGCTCTCTTTTTTGCCTCTGCCTCCTCTAGTCACTCTGTGGCCTCTGCCTCCTCTGGACTCTCTGCCTCCTCTGGTCTCTTTGTGGCCTCTGCCTCCTCTGGTCTCTCTGCCTCCGCTGCTCTAACTGCCTCCTCTGGTCTCTCTGTGGCCTCTGCCTCCTGTGGTCTATCTGTGGCCTCTGCCTCCTCTGGTTTCTCTGTGGCCTCTACCTCCTCTGGCCTCTCTGTGGCCTCTGCCTCCTCTGGACTCTCTGCCTCCTCTGGTCTTTTGTGGTCTCTGCCTCCTCTGGTCTCTCTGCCTCCTCTGCTCCCTCTGCTCTCTGCCTCCACTGGTCTCTCAATTGCCTCTGCCTCCTCTGGTCTCTTTGTCTCCTCTGCCTCCTCTAGTCACTCTGTGACCTCTGCCTCTTCTGGTCTCTCTGTGGCCTCTGCCTCCTCTGGACTCTCTGCCTCCTCTAGTCTTTCTGTGGCCTCTGCCTGCTCTAGACTCTCTGCCTCCCATGCATCCTCTCGTCTCTCTGTCTCGTCTGCCTCCTCTGGTCTCTCTGCCTCCTCTGCCTCCTCTGGTCTCTCTGTGGCCTCTGCCTCCTCTGGTCTCTCTGTGGCCTCTGTCTTCTCTTGTCTCTCTGCCTCCTCTGCCCCCTCTGGTCTCTCTGTTTCTACTGGTCTCTCTATTGCCTGTGCCTCCTCTGGTCTCTCTGTGGCCTCTGCCTCCTCTGGTCTTTTTGTCTCCTCTGCCTCCTCTAGTCACTGTGTGGCCTCTGCCTCCTTTGGTCTCTCTGCCTTCTCTGCCTCCTCTTCTTTAACTTCCTCCTCTGGTCTCTCTGTCTCTCTGCCTCATCTGGTCTCTCTGTGGCCTCTGCCTCCTCTGGTCTCTCTGCTTCCTTTGCCTCCACTGGTCTCTCTATTGCCTCTGCCTCCTCTGGTCTCTCTGTGGCCTATGCCTCCTCTGGTCTCTCTGTCTCTCTGCCTCATCTGGTCTCTCTGTGGCCTCTGCATCCTCTGGTCTCTCTGAAGCCTCTGCCTTCTCTGCTCTCTCTGTGGCCGCTGCCTCCACTTGTCTCTCTGTGGCATTTGCCTTTTCTGGTCTCTCTGCCTCCTCTGCCTCTTCTGGTCTGTCTGTGACCTCTGCCTCATCTGGTCTCTCTATAGCCTCTGTCTCCTCTGGACTCTCTGCCTTCTCTGCATCCTCTAGTCTCTCTGTGGCTTTTGCCTCCTCTTGTCTCTCTGTCTTTCTGCCTCCTCTAGTCACCGTGTGGCCTCTGCCTCCTCTGGACTCTCTGCCTCCTCTAGTCTTTCTGTGACACTTCCTCCTCTAGAGTCTCTGCCTCCCCTGCTTCCTCTCGTCTCTCTGTCTCGTCTGCCTCCTCTGGTCTCTCTGCCTCCTCTGCCTCCTCTGGTCTCTATGTGGCCTCTGCCTCCTCTGGTCTCTCTGTGGCCTCTGACTTCTCTTGTCTCTCTGCCTCCTCTGCCCCTCTGGTCTCTCAATCTCTACTGGTCTCTCTATTGCCTGTGCCTCCTCTGGTCTCTCTGTTGCCTCTGCCTCCTCTGGTCTCTCTGCCTCCTCTGCTTCCTCTCGTCTCTCTGTGGCCTCTTCCTCCTCTGCTCTCTCTGTCTCCCCTGCCTCCACTGGTCTCTCTGCCTTCTCTGCCTCCTCTGATCTCTCTACCTCCACTGGTCTCTCTGTGACCTCTGCAATCCTCTGGTCTCTCTGTGGCCTATGCCTCCTCTGGATTCTCTCATGGCCTATGCCTCCACTGGTCTCTCTGTCTCCTCTGCCTCCTTTCATCTCTCTGTGGCCTCTGCATCTTCTGGTCTCTCTGTGGCCTCTGCCTCCTCTTGTCTCTCTATTCCTCTGCCTCCTCTGGTCTCTCTGTGGCCTCTGCATCTTCTGGTCTCTCTGTGGCCTCTGCCTCCTCTTGTCTCTCTTTTCCTCTACCTCCTCTGGTCTCTCTGTGTCCTCTGTCTCCTCTGCCTTCTCTGCATCCTCTAGTCTCTCTGTGGCCTTTGCCTTCTCTTGTCTCTCTGTCTTTCTGCCTCCTCTGAACTCTTGGTGGTCTCTGCCTCCTCTTGTCTCTCTGCCTCCTCTGCCTCCTCTGGTCTCTCTGTGGCCTCTGCCTCCTCTGGTCTCTCTCTGGCCTCTGCCTTCTATTGTCTGTCTGCCTCCTATGCCCCATCTGGTCTCTCTGATTCCACTGGTCTCTCTATTGCTTCTGCCTCCTCTGGACTGTATGCCTCCTCTGATCTATTTGTGGCCTCTGCCTCCTCTGGTCTCTCTGCCTCCTCTTCCTCCTCTGCTTCCTCTCGTCTCTCTGTGGCCTCTGCCTCCTCTGCTCTCTCTCTCTCCCCTGCCTCTACTGGCCTCTCTGCTCTCTCTACCTCCACTGGTCTCTCTGTGACCTCTGCAATCCTCTAGTCTCTCTGTGGCCTATGCCTCCTCTGGATTCTCTCATGGCCTCTGCCTCCTCTAGACTCTCTGCCTCCCCTGCTTTCTCTCGTCTCTCTGTCTCGTCTGCCTCCTCTGGTCTCTCTGCCTCCTCTGCCTCCTCTGGATTCTCTGTGGCCTCTGCCTCCTCTGGTCTCTCTGTGGCCTCTGTCTTCTCTTGTCTCTCTGCCTCCTCTGCCCCTCTGGTCTCTCTGTCTCTACTGGTCTCTCTGCCTGTGCCTCCTCTGGTCTCTCTGTGGCCTCTGCCTCCTCTGCTCTCTCTGTCTCCCCTGCCTCCACTGGTCTCTCTGCCTTCTCTGCCTCCTCTGCTCTCTCTACCTCCACTGGTCTCTCTGTGACCTCTGCAATCCTCTGGTCTCTCTGTGGCCTATGCCTCCTCTGGTCTCTCTGCGGCCTCTGGGTCTCTCTGTGAACTCTGCCTCCTCTGGTCTCTGTGTGGCCTCTGCCTCCACTGGTCTCTCTGTCTCCTCTGCCTCCTTTCGTCTCTTTGTGGCCTCTGCATCTTCTGGTCTCTCTGTGGCCTCTGCCTCCTCTTGTCTCTCTATTCCTCTGCCTCCTCTGGTCTCTCTGTGGCCTCTGCATCTTCTGGTCTCTCTGTGGCCTTTGCCTCCTCTTGTCTCTCTGTCTTTCTGCCTCCTCTGAACTCTTGGTGGCCTCTGCCTTCTCTGGTCTCTCTGCCTCCTCTGGTCTCTCTGTGGCCTCTGCCTCCTCTGGTCTCTCTCTGGCCTCTGCCTTCTATTGTCTGTCTGCCTCCTATGCCCCATCTGGTCTCTCTGACTCCACTGGTCTCTATATTGCCTCTGCCTCCTCTGGACTGTCTGCCTCCTCATATCTATTTGTGGCCTCTGCCTCCTCTGGTCTCTCTGCCTCCTCTGCCTCCTCTGCTTCCTCTCGTCTCTCTGTGGCCTCTGCCTCCTCTGGTCTCTCTGTCTCCTCTGCCTCCTCTTGTCTCTCTGACTCCTCTGCCTCCTCTGGTCTCTCTGTGGCCTCTGCCTCCTCTGTTCTCTCTGTGGCCTCTGCCTTCTCTTTTCTCTCTGTCTCCTCTGTCCCCTCTGGTCTCTCTGCCTCCACTGGTCTCTCTATTGCCTCTGCCTCCTCTCGTCTCTCTGTGGCCTCTGCCTCCTCTGGTCTCTTTGTCTCCTCTGCCTCCTCTAGTCACTCTGTGGCCTCTGCCTCCTCTGGTCTCTTTGTGTCCTCTGCCTCCACTGGTCTCTCTGCCTTCTCTGCCTCCTCTGCTCTCTCTACCTCCACTGGTCTCTCTGTGACCTCTGCAATCCTCTGGTCTCTCTGTGGCCTATGTCTCTTTTGGATTCTCTGTGGCCTCTGCCTCCTCTGGTTTCTCTGTCTCCTCTGCCTCCTCTCGTCTCTCTGTGGCCTCTGCCTCTTCTGGTCTCTCTGTGGTCTCTGCCTCCTTTTGTCTCTCTATTCCTCTGCCTCCTCTGGTCTCTCTGTGGCCTCGTTCTCCTCTGCTCTCTCTGCCTCCTCTGCATCCTCTTGTCTCTCTGCCTCCTCTGGTCTCTCTGTCTTTCTGCCTCCTCTGAACTCTCGGTGGCCTCTGCCCCTCTGGTCTCACTGTGGCCTCTGCCTCCTCTGCTCTCTCTGACTCCTTTGCCTCCTCTGGTCTCTCTGTGGCCTCTGCCTCCTCTGGTCTCTCTGTGGCCGCTGCCTTCTCTTGTCTGTCTGCCTCTTATGCCCCCTCTGGTCTCTCTGCCTCCATTGGTCTCTCTATTACCTCTGCCTCCGCTAGTCTCTCTGTGGCCTCTGCCTCCTCTGGTCTCTCTGTCTTTCTGCCTTCTCTGAACTCTCGGTGGCCTCTGCCCCCTCTGGTCTCACTGTGGCCTCTGCCTCCTCTGCTCTCTCTGACTCCTTTGCCTCCTCTGGTCTCTCTGTGGCCTCTGCCTCCTCTGGTCTCTCTGTGGCCTCTGCCTCCTCTGGTCTCTCTGTGGCCGCTGCCTTCTCTTGTCTGTCTGCCTCTTATGCCCCCTCTGGTCTCTCTGCCTCCATTGGTCTCTCTATTACCTCTGCCTCCGCTAGTCTCTCTGTGGCCTCTGCCTCCTCTGGTCTCTCTGTCTTTCTGCCTTCTCTGAACTCTCGGTGGCCTCTGCCCCCTCTGGTCTCACTGTGGCCTCTGCCTCCTCTGCTCTCTATGACTCCTTTGCCTCCTCTGGTCTCTCTGTGGCCTCTGCCTCCTCTGGTCTCTCTGTGGCCGCTGCCTTCTCTTGTCTGTCTGCCTCCTATGCCCCCTCTGGTCTCTCTGCCTCCACTGGTCTCTCTATTGCCTCTGCCTCCTCTGGTCTCTCTCTGGCATATGCCTCCTCGGGTCTCTTTGTCCTCTGCCTCCTCTAGTCACTCTGTGGCCTCTGCCTCCTCTGGTCTCTCTGCCTCCTCTGCCTCCTCTGCTCTTACTGCCTCTTTTGGTCTCTCTCTCTCTCTCTGCCTCCTCTGGTCTCTCTGTGGCCTCAGCCTCGTCTGGTCTCTCTGTGGCCTCTGCCTTCTCTGGTCTCTATTTGGCCACTGCCTACTCTGGTCTCTCTGAGGCATCTGCCTTTCTGGTCTGTCTGCCTCCTCTGCCTCCCCTGGTCTCTCTGTGGCCTCTGCCTTCTCTGGTCTCTATCTGGCCACTGCCTACTCTGTTCTCTCTGAGGCATCTGCCTTTTCTGGTCTGTCTGTGTCCTCTGCCTCCTCTAGTCTCTCTGTGGCCTCTGCCTCCTCTGGTCTGTCTCTGTCCTCTGCCTCCTCTGGTCTCTCTGTGGCCTTTGCCTCCTCTTGTCTCTCTGTCTCTTCTGCCTCCACTGGTCTCTCTGTGGCCTCTGGCATTTAGACATTTAGGTTTATCTGTCCAGTAGGAACTACAATGTTGTAAGAAAAGGCCGTTCTGAGAAAAGCCTTTCAGTCTCCACTCTCCATTAGTGGAGCTGGATTCACAGCTCAGTGAGACTTTGTCAGACGTGAAGTGCTGTGATCTGTCAGGACTCACTGTGAGAGACACTGGGGACTCAACATCTGCAAAACAACAAGTGCATAAATAATGAAGAATGAAAATAACATAAACACTTCCAGTTTCTAAATATCTCTGAATGATTAGCAATAAATAAAGATCCTACCTTTAGTCCAGACAAACTTGGGCTGACTGTATTCAGAGTAAAACAGAGGACGTCCTCGTCCTGCTCTACACACAAACCCTGCTGTGTTGGTCTGGTGCTGAACGCTGAAGGAGTCCTGTTCAGTCCCATTACTGTGACCTGGGAGCAGCTCATATCTGTAAGAGTCTGATGAATGAGGAACAGCCTTGTACCAGTAAAAGGTCCATCCTGCAGACGTCTGTTTAACACCACAGCTCAGAGAGACAGAGACTCCAGGATTCAGCCATGACGGAGACACAGACAGGACAGGCTGGAGTTTACCTGTTTGAACACTCATTAGATATCATTTGTCTTATTGTGTTTTTAAATTGTCAGTGTAATAATGTAATAATGAATAATGTGAGATGAAACCTACTGTTGGACACATGTAATGTAACCTGGCTGCTCCATTCAGTTGCTTTATGTTGGTCATGTCTCTTATTATTCCTCTGCAGCTGTATTTGCCACTGTTCCCTGAAGCAGCAGCACTTATTATCATTACTTTATCTTCTTTATTAGAAAAGCTCACACCAGATTTGTTCCATTCATACGTCCACTCAGTGTCTGCTCCGTGTATTTCACATCTGAGAGTGACCTGCTCTCCTGGGAATATCTCAGGCCACTTTGGCTCCAGAGACACAGCAGCTGTGTCAGAGACTGATCAGAACCAACACAGTTACAAACAAGACTGGAACAATATGAATAAATGTTTCATTAATTTAGCTTTGAAGATATTAAAGACTGATATGTTTCTAGTGATGTTTACAGATGATACAGACAAACTCACCAACAGCATTAAGTCTGAAGGACTGACTGTCCTCAGTGAAATAAAGTGGGTCTCCTCTTCCTGCTCTGCACCAGTACACTCCTCCCACTGATACACTTATTTGTTGTTGATCAGAAGAACCTTTGAATAACTCTGTGTCTCTGAACCAGTAATATTTCCAACCAGATGAAGCTGGAGTCACAGAGCAGCTCAGAGTCACTCTGCCTCCAGACTGAAGCTCTGTCTCACCAGTCACTGTGGCCTTTGGCTTTTCTGTGGATCAGAGTGGAAATGTATATAAATAACTTACTTGATATTGAACATAAAAGTTGTCCAGACTCACTCAGTATGTTCAGTCTGGTCCCTCTGCTCCACAGTGTTGTGAGATCTGGAGCTCTTTCTCCTCTACATCTGTAGTGTCCACTGTCAGACTCAGTAACTCTGGAGATTGTATATTCTTTTGTTGTTTGATGTAGGACTGAACCGGTCCTGCTCCACTGATACGTCCACTCAGTGTTTCCTCTGTCCTCAATCTCACATCTGAGAGTGAGACTGTCTCCAGAAAAGATCTCAGACCAGTTTGGATTCAGACTCACTGTGGGTTCTGTCAACATCAAATGTAATATTTAACATAATATAATTTCATTTTAAACCCATGTCAAACCCTCTTAACGTCCTCCAGACCAGCATCATGACTGTTATCAGTGATTAAGACACTGAGGCCTCTGTTGTGCCAGGACATTTTGTCAAAATTAACCAGTTCTCAACCTGAACAGACAAATCTGACTCAAATCCCCTTCAAACAGATAATGTCAGGTCCTGCTCAAACAGACTTGAAACTTGCAGTGTTCAATGATTTAATAACTTCAAATAAGCTTGATGTTTTTAACAGAAGCATGGTTAGATGACAGGAAATGCAGTCCTTATTTAATCCACTCTATCTGATTTTACATTCGTATCAAAAATACAGGAAAACAAAAGGGAGGTGGTGTATGTTCCTTTCTTAGGGATAATATTCTCATCCAGAAGCTGTCACTTGGGGAGTTTTTATTATTTACATTTAGATTTATTCATTTAGCTGACGCTTCTATCCAAAGCAACTTTCATTATTCTACAGTAATTACCAGTTTTACAGCCACTAGGTGGGTTAAGTGTCTTGCCCAAGGACACAACGACAGTATGAGCTGTGAAGAGAGTGGGAATCGAACCCCTACCTTCCGGTTGAAGGACGGCTGCTCTACCCACTGAGCTACTGCTGCCCCATTTGAATATGTGTCATTCAAAATGAAGTTCAAGTTTTCTTCATCTATAATGTAGTTCTTTACAAACACTGTCATGATTTTATTGATGAGTTACTGAAATGCTTTCGTTTGTCTGCACAGAAATTGAACAAATAGTCATAGCAGGTGATTTTAAAATTTGTGTGGATAATGTTTGTATCAGGAATGTATCAAAAACTTTCTGCTGTTCTTGATACTTATGGGCTGTATCTTCCCGATCATAACGCAGGTGTCAGGACGAGAAAGAAGCTCATTAAGGGGTGTGTCCAAATCCAACTTGTTCTGATTTTTCGGTTGAAGACGAAGGGATAAATAGACGGGACTTGAGTCGGCACAGGTTCATCTTTTTTAATATTGGATGAGCAGAATATTAGTAAATACTAATCATTCAGTTAAGCTTAAAAAAAGTTAAAGCAAATGCATCTGGACTTAGTTTTCAAGCTAAAGAGGTTTTATCTTTTTCCATTTCTGAGTCCAGCTGATACAGAGCTGAGCTTTATCTCTAGAGGGAGGGCTTTGACCTGAAACTAACTCTGATTGGACCAGGCTGTTCTGGTCTCAGAGTCATTAGGGCAGTGTGACTCCTGATGTGAGAGTCGTTAGTGTTAGTGGAGTCGTTGTCCTTCTAGAGTGAACCTGTTTTGATGTAGGTTTCAGAACACTGTTGTAAACAGCTGGCAGGTGAAAACAGAGACCTGCTCCTCTGAGCGCAGACTCAGCTCCACCAGAGTTCACACAGAAGAGCTGAGTCTCACTGAACAGAGAAGAAAGTCCTCCATTATCACACTTGCCAGCTTTTTACAACTGTGTTCTGAAACCTACATCAAAACAGTTTCACTCTAGTGCAGGGGTCGGCAACACGCGGCTCTGGAGCAGCATGCGGCTCTTTCATCCCTCTGATGCGGCTCCTGTGGCTTTTAAAAATAATTAATGAGTATTTAATTATTGTGTTTTATTTTAGTTCGTTCGCTTTTATGTTGTCGCTGTTACCGTGCGCCACTAATGCTAATGTGCAACACCCGCCAGTGCAATTTTTTTAACTTTTGAGTCCCAGGTAGGCCATCTATGGAGAATTGTAAGAAGTATGCTTATTGTGTAATGAGGAGATATGCAGGTGTTTTCCAACTTAAACTTTATTAAAAGCAAACATCTCGCACGCCTCACAGATGACAGCTTACGATCCTGTGTAAAGAAGAAGGTGTCGGCACAGCCCTGAGACAAGACTGAAATAATCATCTTTGGAAACAGAAACAAAGAGAAAGTGTCAGCAGTCACCTCCAATCTCTTTCTCTAAAATCTAAAAACAAGTTAGAAATCTAGGTGTCATTATGGACTCAGACTTGAATTTCCACGTCACATTAAGTCCATTACATCATAAGCATTTTATCACCTTAAAAACATTTCCAGAGTCAAAGGGATAATGTCTAAAGCAGACTTAGAGAAACTTATTCATGCTTTTATCTGCAGCAGGTTATATTACTGTAACGGCTGCTCACTGGTCTCTCAAAACGAGGGTTAAGACAGCTGCAGCTTATTCAGAACTGCTGCTCGGGTTCTAACCAAAACCAGGAAGTACGACCACATCAGTCCAGTTTTAAAATCTCTGCACTGGCTTCCTGTTGCTCAGAGAATAGGCTTTAAAACGTTAAAAGTCTCTAAATGGTATAACACCAGAATATATTTCTGAAATGCTAGTTCCTTCTGAACCTTCTGGGACTCGGAGAACATCTGTGACATGCCTCCTGCTCGTGCCTTATATAGCCATAATATTTAGTACCTTTTATAATAACTGTAATTATTTTATCTTTGCAAATAAATGTCATACTTCAGTTTAATAAACAAAACAATCACAAAGAACAGCAGTGAAATAAAAGAAATCAGAAAAAAGTATAATATACACCAACTTTTTAAAACTGTTTGTTTTTAAATGTAATAAATTTAATAAAAGTAATAAATGTAATAAATGTATATTTGAAGACATATCAGCTCAAAAGAAACACCCTCATTTTGTTCCAAGAATAGGCACAGTTTATTTTAACTCCTTACTTTTTAACTTCTATTTTTATTTTAGATCTATATTTAAAAACATAACTGTACTCACCAGTTTTTAAAACAGTGACATCATTACTTTGTTCTGTGACAATATATTCATCCCATCCTCTGCAGCAGTAGACACCTCCATCTGAGACACTGACACGAGCTGAGTTTTCTTTTATTATTTCCTCTTAGAGTCAAATGCTGAGTTTCTTCTGAACCATTTATACGTTCCTTTAAAGTCCTGGACTTCACAGCTCAGAGTCACACTGCTCTGTTCTGGGATGGTGTCACTGGATGTTTTCAGAAGGACTCTGCGTCCCTTTCCTGAGGAGAGAACAATATTAGAAAAACATGGCATTTGTTAAAGTCAGAGTCAGCCAAAGATGGATGCAGACTTTGGCAAAATGGAAATGGTAATTATTTTTATGATTTATTTGTCATTAGTGAAACAAAATAAGTGCTGTGTAAAATCAGAAGTCTTAAAATACTGACCTGTTAACTTCAGTTCTTTCTTTGTGGACTGTGGTCCGTCTTTGGTCCCACACCAGTAAAAACCCTGATCTGATTTTGCCACTAAATACATTTTTAGTTCAACTGTGGCAGAATTTTGTTGTATCTTATGGTATTTGTCCTCCGTAACAAGTAATTCATTTTTGTAAAAGTCCAAATTTGCCTGAACATTTTGAACACAAACCAGAGTTACATTGTCTCCGAGATACACAGACTGTTCAGGACCCTTCAGAGTCACATGGTCACCTGTGTAAACAAAAGTAAAGTAAAGAATATAAATTTAAAAAAATGCTTTAGAGTAATACTACGATGGCCATAAAGTGTAAACCGAAATAACAGAACTGAGAACAAAATTACAAGTTAGAAAACCAGGCAGTTTTCTGACTCTTCTTTCTGACTCACTCTTGTTTCTGTGAATTATTGATGTGTTTTTTTAGTTTTATTAACCCTTTAAACCCGAGGCCTATTTTCAAGAACACTGCTCAAAAAATCCATACCCATAAAGTAAAGACTATATTTCAGCAACAATAAGGTGTATTTGAATAATTTTGTCATTTTAAAGGGAACTTTGTGGAGATTTGTCAAAAGTGTTATCATATTAATATGTGTTACTAGTAAAGAGAAAATGAAGATGGCACACAGCTAAATTATTTTTTTTAGTTTTTAGTTTTCGTTTCTTTGGAATGCTGCTGTTGCAACTTTTTTACTTCATAACATGTAAATAAAACATGTTTAACATTATCCCTGCAAAGTTTTAAACCGATAATGTGGAGCAGAATAAAACTCAAGAGGTTTTAGTACAGACAGATTAGTCTGTTCCATTTCAGTTTAGTCATGTAAATACTATATATTTCATGTTTATATCACTAATGGTGTTCATTAAATACATTATTGAGAACTTAAACCAGACTTCTATGTATTTATATGTGTTTTCAGTCTGCATTCTTCCTCCTGCGTCTGTTTCTTTTATGCAGCGGTTGCTGGCCCCCACTGCGCACGGCAAATTCTCTGCAGCCGATTGATCGAACTGAGCACATCGTGCCTCCTTAAAATCATTAGTGCCAATAGAATTGAGGGAAACTCTAACGTTGTAATCGATAGCTTCTGTACTTTAAATTGAGGTCTGGCATGAGTTTGTAGGCTTAAGTATTGGCCAGCTGTTCGCAAAAATGTAGCATCTAAGTTGAGGAGGGGCGAACTTCACACCTTGACATGTTGTCTTTTGTATGATTGTTTTTTGGTCTGTGTTTGAAGTTGGTGTATATGGCTTACATGTGCGTTTAGCGGGGTTTCCGCTGAGTAATTGGATGTGCGGCTTACCCATATTAGGCCTGGGGCTGTGTAGTGCATTATGCTGCTTGTTTACGACGCCTTAAATAGGTTTAAAGGGTAAATTTGTTTTCTGATTTGTTATTTTGATATTTGCTTTTGTTAATTTGTTTGCACTTTACGGCCACTGTATAACAACTGTATACAAAGAAAGAGAAAAGAAAATTACAAAAAGAAACATGGCAGAGTTAAAGGTGTAGGTTTATTTTTGTTTTCTCATCATTACATTTATCAAAAGTAGAACATAAAAGAACCAACACAGGATTCTAAATTATAATTTACTGAGTGTTGACAGTTTCTCAAGTCTTCATGTCAAAGATTTAAAAGTAAGCCCTGTGTTTTAAGAACAGACTAAAGACAACTGTGGATAAGTGCTACACAAGTCCTCACGACTCCATCCTGTGTAAACAAAAGTAAAGTAAAGAATATAAATTTAAAAAAATGCTTTAGAGTAATACTACGATGGCCATAAAGTGTAAACCGAAATAACAGAACTGAGAACAAAATTACAAGTTAGAAAACCAGGCAGTTTTCTGACTCTTCTTTCTAACTCACTCTTGTTTCTGTGAATTATTGATGTGTTTTTAGTTTTATTAACCCTTTAAACCCGAGGCCTATTTTCAAGAACACTGCTCGAAAAATCCATACCCATAAAGTAAAGACTATATTTCAGCAACAATAAGGTGTATTTGAATAATTTTGTCATTTTAAAGGGAACTTTGTGGAGATTTGTCAAAAGTGTTATCATATTAATATGTGTTACTAGTAAAGAGAAAATGAAGATGGCACACAGCTAAATAATTTTTTTAGTTTTAGTTTTCGTTTCTTTGGAATGCTGCTGTTGCAACTTTTTACTTCATAACATGTAAATAAAACATGTTTAACATTATCCCTGCAAAGTTTTAAACCGATAATGTGGAGCAGAATAAAACTCAAGAGGTTTTAGTACAGACAGATTAGTCTGTTCCATTTCAGTTTAGTCATGTAAATACTATATATTTCATGTTTATATCACTAATGGTGTTCATTAAATACATTATTGAGAACTTAAACCAGACTTCTATGTATTTATATGTGTTTTCAGTCTGCATTCTTCCTCCTGCGTCTGTTTCTTTTATGCAGCGGTTGCTGGCCCCCACTGCGCACGGCAAATTCTCTGCAGCCGATTGATCGAACTGAGCACATCGTGCCTCCTTAAAATCATTAGTGCCAATAGAATTGAGGGAAACTGTAACGTTGTAATCGATAGCTTCTGTACTTTAAATTGAGGTCTGGCATGAGTTTGTAGGCTTAAGTATTGGCCAGCTGTTCGCAAAAATGTAGCATCTAAGTTGAGGAGGCGAACTTCACACCTTGACATGTTGTCTTTTGTATGATTGTTTTTGGTCTGTGTTTGAAGTTGGTGTATATGGCTTACATGTGCGTTTAGCGGGGTTTCCGCTGAGTAATTGGATGCGGCTTACCCATATTAGGCTTGGGGCTGTGTAGTGCATTATGCTGCTTGTTTACGACGCCTTAAATAGGTTTAAAGGGTAAATTTGTTTTCTGATTTGTTATTTTGATATTTGCTTTTGTTAATTTGTTTGCACTTTACGGCCACTGTATAACAACTGTATACAAAGAAAGAGAAAAAGAAAATTACAAAAAGAAACATGGCAGAGTTAAAGGTGTAGGTTTATTTTTTGTTCTCATCATTACATTTATCAAAAGTAGAACATAAAAGAACCAACACAGGACTCTAAATTATAATTTACTGAGTGTTGACAGTTTCTCAAGTCTTCATGTCAAAGATTTAAAAGTAAGCCCTGTGTTTTAAGAACAGACTAAAGACAACTGTGGATAAGTGCTACACAAGTCCTCACGACTCCATCCAGTGCAACAAAGAGATTCAACAAAACACAACCAGTGACTTTTTGGGGCAAAAAATCCATCTAACATTATGATATTTTTAAATATGACAAAAATAATATAGAAAATCTCTTTAAACTCTGTCACAGGCAACAATAAAGAACACAAACACAGTGAGTTTATTTCTTGATGTCATAATGGGCCCAGGTGTCATATCCCTGTCCTATAGATGTAAACATGAAAACACAATCATCTTAATGACAACTGCAGAAGTAACACTGTACGTTACATGGCCTAATATAAACAACACAGCTTGAAGAATATGTAATTCCACTTCTTTATGAACGTTTTGTAACATAAGGCCATATATATGTTAAATAAAATCTGAAACTGAACTAAATAAAGATTAAACAGGATAGTTATTTACCTTTTGTGTGTTTGAAGAAGACGACATTGAAGACTGAAATATGAATTATAAAAGAGTTTATGTCGACAAAGGCCTGACAAAAGTTTAGATGTTGACCTGTTTAAAGTCAAAGTGTTGTAAACTCACAGATGAGCCCCAGAGTCCAGACCAGAGAGGTCCCATCCTCACATCCAGCGCATCGTCACTCTGCCTCTGACAAACTCCAGCTCATTACAGGCTTCATCTACAGCACTCACAGAGGAAGAGGAGGGTACATTTGATGAAGATATGTTTAACTGGTCTGCACTTCCTTTTCACACTTACCTCACACAGACACTGAACCACAGCTTTCACACTTTGAGACTTTTCTCACAGTCGACCCATCATGCAACACCTGTTTAGAATAAAATAAAATAGAATACATTTTAAATAATCATTAAACTATATGCATCACATGTAAGTCGGCAATTAGCAGTAGAAGTGACACCTGTAGCACTAAAATATTGTAAACAACTAAATACAGTCTGATCATTGTTATATGAACCTGTTGATCTTTACTCCGTTAGATATATTGAGTACTAAGAAAAACATTGAAGATCAGTGTAAGAACTAAAGGAAATAGATGTGTTACTTCTTCTTGACTCTAAAATGACACTGAGACAAAGAAGGAGCAACTATGAACTGTATTGTCGTCTTGAAGCTGAAGGAGAGATAACATCATTCTTGTTCAGAAACGTGTTAGATACTTCTCTTTTGTGGTTATTGTTCTGTAGAGGTTTATAATTGTTTGTGTGTTTGTCAGAACTGAAGCTACAGTACAGCTCACAGAGGAGTGAGATAAAGTGTGTCATTGAACGTCATAGAAATGTGTGGCTTTTGACCTAAAAATGAAACAAGTGCAGTGACACACTTTAAAAACTGAATGTGCTGGAGTTCAAGGAGCAGTGTTGTCGTCCTGGGCCTGATCCTCTCTGTTAGTGTTCATCCATGAGTTAAAGTCAGATCCTGGTTCATTCTGGTTTCTGACTGAACTCTATAGTCTCCAGATCTGTGAACGTTCTAATGCTCATCTACAGTCTGTAGTAATGCACCTCTAGAGTCTATTCTTCTGCACATTGTCTGTTCTACTGGACGTTTACAGTCATTTCTAATGCTCGCCTACAGTCTGTCTAAAACCAATCTAGAGTCTGTGCTACTGCTGCTCTGAAGTTTGTACAACTGCACCTCTACAGTCTCTTCTATTGTATGTCTACAGTCTGTTCTATTGCACATCTACCGTCTATTCTAATGCAAGTCTGCAGTCTGTACTACTGCACCACTAAAGTCTGTTCTAAAGCATGTTTACAGTCTATTCTAATACTCATATACAGTCTGTTCTAATGCTCGTCTACAGTGTCTACTAATGCACCTTTAAAGTCTATTCTTCTGCAGCATCCTTAGTCTGTTCTACTGCACATCTATAGTCTGTTCTATTGCTCGAATACAGTCTGTTCTAATGCCCAATAACAGTCCTTACTACTCCACCTCTATAGTTTGTTCTACTTCTCCTCTACAGTCTCTTCTACTGCACGTCTACAGTCTGTTCTAATGCCAATCTAGAGTCTGTACTACTGTTGCTCTGCAGTCTGTTCTACTGCAAGGTTACAATTTGTTCTATTGCACATTTACGGTCTGTTCTAATGCACATCTACAGTCTGTTCAACTGCACCTCTACAGTCTGTTCTATTGCACGTCTACAGTCTGTTCTACTGCACGACTATAGTC
Source organism: Neodontobutis hainanensis (assembly GCA_024349245.1). Lineage (NCBI taxonomy): Eukaryota > Metazoa > Chordata > Actinopteri > Gobiiformes > Odontobutidae > Neodontobutis > Neodontobutis hainanensis. The sequence goes on along the minus strand of JALDNG010004124.1, from coordinate 501 downwards.
TGTTTTAATAAACGTCTACACTCTTTTCTAATGCACATCTACAGTCTGTTCTACTGCAGGTATACAGTCTGTTCTAATAAACGTCTACATTCTGTTCTACTGCACATCTACAGTCAATACTACTGCACTTCTACAGTCTGTATAATGCTCGCAGTCAGTATTACTGCACCTCAACAGTCTGTTCTACTGCACATCTACAGTCTGTTCTACTGCTTGTCTACAGTCTGTTCTACTGCGACTATTGTCTGTTATAATAATTGTATACAGTCTCTTCTAATGCACATCTACAGTCTGTTCTAATGCACATCTACAGTCTGTTCAACTGCACCTCTACAGTCTGTTCTATTGCACGTGTACAGTCTGTTCTACTGCACGACTATAGTCTATTTTAATAAACGTCTACAGTCTTTTCTAATGCAGATCTACAGTCTGTTCTACTGCAGGTATACAGTCTGTTCTAATAAACGTCTACATTCTGTTCTACTACATATCTACAGTCTG